>JAQFZO010002887.1:0-11025 GCA_034695885.1 Geophilus flavus | reverse complement strand
AAATCTTGCCAAATCTTATTAAAAAATCAGAGATTTTAAAATCTCGTCGACGAATTTTCCCATTGTCGGTCCCCCCGCGAGTTTTCCCAATTTCCGGAAAACAGAGAGAGGTGGTGGTGGATGGCCCTTTGCATGTGCCGTATACATAGATCATAGTAATGATAGTGACACCAAAGGAGTTGTAAGAAGGAGTGTAAATCTCATTGTTGCCAGTGGCGTGCTACTGCCACGCATGACGTCACTGTTGCGTCCCTAGCAACGGGAAGCTCCACCCACTTTGCCACCATATTCAGTTTGTTTAGGATGTACCATAGTTACAAGCTAAAAATTGAAAATTATAGCGATTTACCATAATATACCGGGAATCAAGGCTTCCATTGGTTATCGAGGCCTTGGTTATGCGTATGCATTGATCCTAGACCTTTAGACTCACTGTACTGGAACAATGAGATTTCTACTCCTTGGTGATACTAACAATGCTCATAAAGATATGATTAGCTTTCAAATGTGTACAAGTGTAGTCAAAAAATTGTCGTTAGACGCACTGACCAAAGTTAGATGAGTCTACATCACTTAGGGCTCACAGATCAGTTAGGTACAGCATAGCATGTTAAAGGAGAAGTAGGGAAACTCCTTAGTTTCCCTGTTGCCGCAGCAAAAATCTACAGCAGCGCCACCACTGGATTTTTTTTGGGGATTTAGTATGTATTAGCATGAAAATGGCATTTTGTAACTGTACTGTAGCTGTACAGCTACAAAAGGGCGTGTTACACAGATAAACACACACGAATACATGCTAAATCCCAAAAGAAACCCAGCAAAAATCTACAGCAGCGCTCCACAAGCGGCAACATGGGGAACTAAAGAGTTTCCCTACTTTTCCTTTTTTATGCTATGGGTACAGTATATACTGTAGCCGTCATAAAGTGTAGAAGTGGTGTCAAGAGTTTTTCATCTTTATAAGAAATTGACGTTTCCACATTGGGTGTGAATCTACTTTGGTCAATGCTGCTCGCGATTGTGCATCAAATGATGACATTAACATGTTACTTTATCACTTATCAATAACTGTGACTTTTATACACGAGTGCAACATACTTAAACATCAATGAATATCATTAATGTTTTTATTTGAATCACATTTGTAAAATAAACTAAAATTTGTCCTCCGCTGAGAAAAATCCGCATGAATACAAAATTGGACAATGTTTACATTCGTTGCATAATGACTGCTTCTGATTAATGCATTTATTCACTGCCAACTGATTCAAGCTTGATCAGGCACCAATTGGTGCAGAAGACAAACAAATTAATTCTTCCCAGCACACAATTCAGTGTAAATACATCAAGTTTTCAATGACCATCAAAATCAGGTTTATTCATTAATGATACCTACCTACCAATTAATTATGCGTCTTAAACTTGTGGTGACCCAAACATTCAATATTTATTTTCCCCTCAGGCCACCACCTGATTTACAATCTCGCTGTCAATCAACTGACCATCAAATTCCCACACAGTAAACAACCAAAACGTCACTTTAAGAGAACTACCAATTCAAAACTTAAGCCCATTAGCTGCATAATTACCCTTTTTGACAACTCGAATATGACTTCCACCGACCACAATGTCGGATTTAGGTGAGCAGCGAGCCAAAAGATAAAACCATTGATTAAATTTATTTCCTATTAACCCACGATTCCATTAATAATACACTAACCTAATCCCATTTTCATAAAAGTCACTATATTTATTAGCCCTGGCTAAATGGAACTTGCTTTTAAGTGTAGTGACTTTGCCCAAGGACATATACTGCTGTAGCAATCCCATTTAACCAACAACATGCGAGCTCTAAGGATGTTTGATGGAGGAAAAATACGTGGTCAATGTGCTTGGAGGTAAATCTCCATCGGTGTGAATAATATATGTATCGATGAGATGAGTTCTTTAGGCTAGTTTTTTTGAATCATTACATTGTAAGGCAGAGACATGTATGAAATGAGTTATGCGTCGTATCAGTCTTAAAACTTTTGAAATACGACAGAACTCGTGTCGTCGAGGGTAGAGCTTTTCATTGCATGTAAGTTTTTTGTGACTTTTTTATGGACGAATTGTAAGGAAGCTTGCTAGCGAATATTGGAACCTTATGAAATTGCTGACCTCAACCCGACCCTCCCGGCTTAGAATTACATCAATATAAACACAACTGTGTGTGCAGATGGTGAAAATTTTATTTTATTTTATTTTATATTTTTAAAAATTTTTTTCTCGATGGTTGTATATAGTATGGTCATGGTGGTATATTTTTGATTTAGTGTATTTTGGATTTATTGGATTTATAAACCCCCTATTTTCCCCGAACAATTTGTTCCGAAAATGTGAAGTAACATTTGCCAAAAGCAGAATGGGTTAGATTTAGAGATTAAAGGTAATGTGGAGTCGTGGCTCCTGATTTCACAAAGATTTTGCTTTTCGACACTGATAAATATACCTCGCGCTTGCGCTATCGCTTGATGCGTGTCACAAAATCGGGTGACGGAAGTAACTGATGTAAGTCATTGCTCACTATATCATCAGGGGAAGATTTTGTAAAGATTTTCAATGATTTCAAAGAATTTTGTGATTTTTAAGGATTTCAAAGATTTTGGGGATTTTTAAGGATTTCAAAGATTTTTGGGATTTTTAAGGATTTCAAGGATTTTTAAGGATTTCAAGGATTTCAAGGATTTTTAAGGATTTCAAGGATTTTTGGGATTTTTAAGGATTTCAAGGATTTTTGGGATTTTTAAGGATTTCAAGGATTTTTAAGGATTTCAAGGATTTTTGGGATTTTTAAGGATTTCAAAGATTTGGTAATTTTTGGGATTTTCGTGATTTTCGGGATTTTTAAGGATTTCACGGATTTTCATGGATTTTTGGAGCCGTTTACGAGATTCTAGCGAATGATTGACTCCTCGCTAGAACTGATTTTGCGATAATTCGAATTTTACTAGACCAATTTGAAAAATTCAAAGTCTAATGATTTTCTGTCATCATTCTACATAAGACAAAAGCAAAAAATAAGAAATTTCATTTCTCTTTTCTTCATTTCCAAAACTTTAAAATCCAACAGAGACACCCTCCCTCCCATCAGCGCAAACAATTTTTCTGTTTTCACCGAGTGAGTTTTATCGAATAATGAATGTAGGAGACATTTATTGGCGCAAAGTTAGTTTTATAGTCGGCCAACTTTATATACTGCCAGCATTCCAATTTAATTTATCCGATTGCGTTGGCCTACTGTATTTTAGGTTAAATAATTGAATCGGTACTCGTCATTAGTTATTAAACAATCGGGATAACTGCAGTGACCACAATTTGTAAATTTAGCAGTGGTTATCGGTCATGGTTATGTTGTTAAGTGTAATTAGTGCGACAACTTTCCATCAAGCAGAGTGAAGGAGAGAGATTTCAGTGCCTGCTTGTGTGCTGATAAGAGTACCAAGTCAAATCGATACATTGTGAATTGATTGTGAGGAGCAAGTGAATACAAGTTTGTGGAAATCAAGTGTTAGCTCACTGTCTTCCCCATTGACAAATATTTCACTCTCTTTTCTGTTTGGAATGTCTTTTCTCCACGAAAAGTGGGCAAACATTGGCGAGTGCCTGTGTTTAAATTGCGATTAGTGCAGTTTGTTATGGTGCCACCGTCACCGACGTTTGCAAATTGGTTAAATGTCGTCTGTCTTTAAAGAGAATAAGCAACGCGACACAATAGCTGCATTCTTCCCAACGAATTCGTCTTTAAGTTTTCATTTAAATTTAATATATAATTATAAATATTCTATGATTTTCGTGGGTTTGTGTTGCGTTGTGCGCGATCATTCGATGGTACAAAGTGACTGTTGGAATAATTAACACAAGAATGGTCGAGTCGACCACAACAGACGCCAGTTTTATTTGAAAGAGAATACGTGACACTGCTATCGAGGCATACAACGATTCGGTTTAAAGTTTCAATAGATCTAAACGAGAGCAGATTGAGTTTCTCAATTTCAAACGATGCAAAAATTCACCGCCAGGCGTCACCAACCCATCGATTTTAATTTTTTTTTTTTTTTTTTTTTTTTTATTATCATTCAACGTTCATGCCGTCATCATCAAATTAGAGTTCTTTCTCTGATTAAAAGCGGCGGATGAGGAGTGTCCGCACGAAATAAACGTCAATTATTTTGAGATGCTCGCAGTCGGTGATAAGTCGTTCAATTAGAAACCAAACTAAAGCTAATTTCTATTCTTCACGCGAGATTCATTTCGAGCCATTGTCTTCTGGTGACGAGTGTGCACTTGCCACGTCGCAATGCAATGCAATTCTACAAATTACATTAGCATCGAGTAAAGTGCAACCAGTATATATTTGATCAATGAATAAGCCGTGTCAATAAGGGGTCATATTCATTATCTTGTCAGAATTATTTAATTGCAAAGTGAAATTAATAAATATTACACTCGGATGATTCGCATACATCACCGTATCCCCCGGTTCGTCGTCGTCATCGTCGTCGTCGTCGTCGTGCATCACAAACTATACAACAAATCACAAAACTCGAGTTAATTAAAATTTTTTCGGAGAAATACGAGACTTTTTCGAGTGACGAAAGTCGAGAATATTGGGGGAGAAAGAAAGAAAGATCGTCTAAACTCGGATAAGAAATGGTTCCTGCGAGGCGAGGGTGACGACGGGAAGGGAAATTTCATCCCCCCGTTTCCACAATTTTCGCTGGTAATATTGTACGCGAAAGGTAAATTCTTGCGCTCGAAAAATATGCCCCAGTCTGTCGTTTAGTTAGCAAAAGAAGTGGTACTTTCTATCAATAAAGAAGGAAATTCCTGAAAAAAGGTAACTCTAAACCCTGATAACTTGCTAAGAGGATTTTATTTAAAGGTGCGCCATCTATTTAAGCTCTGTGTAAGTTTTTATATCCTGAAAAACCCCCTACACCCCCCTTTTGTGAAAAATTCTTTTGCTCTTTTCCTTGTCACCTTTTGAATAGCTTTTCCATAGACGAGGAGAAAAATGTTGTTGTAGGATAAAGTGTATGTTTGTTGGTATATATATATATATATGTATGTGTGCCTCCTGCAGTGTTGGGACAGATCAAAGTTGGTAGAGAGCAACTAAACGGAAAATGACTTGATCTTGCACAGTGTGAAGGATGAGTCAGCAAGTCTGGCAATGATGTTGGTGATCAACTTTGGCCGGGAGTCAACGGGTGCTTTTTTTTCCTCTCTCACTCTCTCTTTTGCTTGGGAGATTGTGATGTATAAACACGGTTTGAGTAAATCTTTTAACTCCAGTGATGGATGGGTATTGGTATGTAAGGTGATTATATGGTTCCTTTTTGCGTGAATGACTTTTCCAGTCTGTCTGTATCTCATCCAAAGTTGGCATTGACAGGTTTTAAAGGGTTTGTTTCAATTGCAACAGTTGCTTTAAGGTTTTTGCTTTTATTTATCTTGTGGTGTTGGTGGTTTCTATTGTTTTTGGTTAACAGATGCAGTTGACCCGTCTCGAGACGTGTTTTAAGTCGTAAATAATAAAGGTCGTGACGTCACTGGATGTGGAAAATCTGGAAGAATGTCTTCTGGCAAAAGGTCGTTGATGAGGATTGGATTTTGCCATTTGGGTAAAATTTTTTTTTTTTTTTTTTTTTAAAAAGAAAGTTTGAATGAACGACAAATATTAAAGTTCTATATATACGTTTTACATTTCTTTTATTTACATTTTTAACAGTTCTTTTGTATGTTGGAAGGAAAAAATTTATGTTTCACTAGGTAAGAAATTCTTTCTCCTATACAAACAAAACATTCCCTATGAAAACAGCATTATCATCACGTCATAGAAGCTAACTGAGCAGAAACACCTCTTACCAAAACGAAATATCTTGCTGAGAATAGTAGTGGTGGAAGGAAGGGGAAAAAAAAGTGCAAGTTTTCACATGAAGACTAATAACAACTTAAAGTGAGAACTTCACCACTTTTACGACAGCATATAACCTGAGATGAAACAAATTGCAACTGAGTTGGAATGTGCCTAAAAGCATGGGAAAGAAAGAAAGAGGAGGAAGAAGAAGAAGAAGGAAAAAAACTTTTCTACTAGTATTGTATTGTGTGTGTATGTGTTGTGTGTGTGGGGTTGGCTTTAGGCCTTTGCACAATACAATGGGTAAAACAGTCGGATGGGATTTCAAATATTACATAAAATTTTTCTGGGCATTGCAATGTGTGTGGTAGGCTAGACATTTCACCACGTGATGTGATGTGATGTGATGTGTATTTCCTTTTCTGGTTATGGAAGAGAAATGAAAAAAATGCATCTTTATTTATGATGGTGTGAAAGTCAATGTTTATTTTATTTGATTATATTTTTATTTATCGTTTTATGTAATCGATATCGTGTTATGATCCTGGTTGATAATCAATAAAAGGTGTAGTGTGTCGTATTTAATCGCTCAATGAAATCCATCATCGACTTACACGAGTTGGGTTTCGGTTTGATTACTGATGGAGGGGTCTTTGTTTACTGTGCGAGCGTGGCTGGTGGACATTTTATCTTTCACTGCCTCAGGGTCATTTTATACGATAGAATGCAGTATGTGTCGGAGAAGTAAACAAACACTTGTTATTGTTTATTTTTTTAACTGGTTAGATCATGTTAAAAGGTTAGGTTGGGTTAATCAACCAATTTTAGACGGTTTTAGACCGTTTTATGCTTCTCTGGTCGCATGGAACTCTCATAACCTGACGACATGAACAGTCTTTTAATACAACACAAATTTCCATTTTATTTCATACACTGGATTAATTTCTGTCATTTTAGGGGTATCTTCTGGGAGTACCCACTCAGGGGTATATCCCTCATTTTTTCTCTGACCATGTTATTTGTGTAATCTATTTTTCTGTGGGCAGACTCAATTCCAGAGCATCAGTCTGCTGTATGAGTACTGACCCTAGATGTAATTTAAAACTGTAGAAATTGGAAGGGAAAAGAATCTATGGACTTCTATTTTCATGCTGGTATTGAATTGTGATGATGGTTATTGTAATTGAGATGGGTGGGATAGGAATATTGCTATTCGTGTGATTGTAATAAGTATTCAGCTTGTTGTATTTGTTAGAATTTTACTTTAGGTCTTTGTTGAATCCTCATGGCAAATCTCCATTTTAGCTTTAACAGTTTATTTGCATCCTTACATTATTATCTTGATTATCTATTGTTTAGGCTTGTTGCATTGTAAATTGGAAATCAACTATACTTTTATATATTAGTTTTGTTAAGAGCCGAAAAAAGGTATCTTATGCTTGGTTCACACTAGGCTGTAACGTAACTTTACTTAGCATAACTTAACGTAACTTGACTTAAGCCTGTTCACATCAGCTAGTCACAGCTTGAAAGTTGGACCAATCACAGCGAGAGCCCAAATTGACCTTCAATTTTGCTGCTCTCTCAATCCAAGCATTTTCTTTCTGAATTTTCTGATGATATCCCTAATCTTGTGTATTCCAAATGATGGGATACACTTTGATAATTTCAATCAAAAGCTCTTCAATTGATGTGTGAATACTTGGAGCCTCCATTTTGAAAATTGAAGCTAGCCACAAACAAGGTTGACCGCTATTGGCTAAACTTTAAAGTCAACGTTGGCTGTGATTGGCCAACTTTCAACAGTTACTGCTTAATTCAAACTGATTTTGAATTAAGATGTTGTGCACTTTGTATCCCACAATGCACCTTAATTCAAAGTTATGTTATGTTACTTCCAAATGCGAACACATGTGTGAACCGACCATTAGGTATAGTGCAGTCACAACAATGACAACTGCAACAATGCATCTAAAATTGTGCCAAATTGAAATGCCAATTTAGGCAAATACTTATACATGTTTGTTTCGCTCGTCGACTCTTTCGCATTCGCCCGTAAGTTTTTACATTATTTGCAAGTTTCTTTTTATCTGCTTTGAAATTCCCCATTACCGTACGTTAGTATTCATTTTCCCTTTGTTTAAAAGCAAATCATTGAAACAATTTTGTGGCAGGTTTAAAGTTTCTTATTGGGGCTTAAATCGATGTGTTGTTCACGAGCAGAAAATCCCAGAGCAAGCGACTTCTTTCTTTCCCTCTCCCCTGTCCTTTAAAACTAAATCTGTTGTAAATCCTTTCTGGTCCAAGTGCAGGCAGTCTAATTAATCACCTTTTGTGTTGCTGGATTCGTCGCCCTTTTAAACAAAGAAGCAACTCTTTCATTTTTTTCTCTTGTCAACTTTATTATATATGTGAAGAAGAAAATTTTCCAGTAAAATTCAAAGTTTCGTTCAATGCGAAGTTTAAATTGGAAACGGAAAAAAAATTGCTTCATGGAATCCCATTGTACAAGGAAAAAATGAATATTCTTTTTATTCTCCCATTGCTTGCACTAGGCGGTGCCGCGAACTTAATACTCTCTTTCTCTGCTGGTTCTTCTGTTAACTAAAATTTCAGGGGGAAATATGAATCGAATTTATATTTGCATTTGCAATTGATTTCTGTTTTTGTTGTTTATTTTAATTTTAATTTCTTATCATGTTTCAATATCTTTGTTTGCGATACTGTGTTTAATGTGGTCTTTAATTATGGAAATTATGTTAAAATGTAGTGTATATAAGTTAATGTAATGTGTATTTATACATAATTCACAGTTTAGGTGGATTCAATACACGTGTAGAAACCTAATCAATTGAAAAAGAGAAACGAGAAAGAAATTAAGTCGGTGAAAGGCGATTTGTAAACATGTTTATCAGTAAATTAAAAATATCTTAGTTAAAAGAAAAGCATGAAAAGGAAAGCACGTATTGGTTATGTGTAAATACAGCAATAAAGTTGACGTAATGCGGTAAATTTTGGTTAATTGGATAACTATTTAATCAGGCCAGCTATTTATTTGGGACAAATCACAAAGAATAAATACTTTTATTTTTTCCAGCTGAAAAACTTTGTAAAATTTTTGCAGAAAACATTTAAATTATGTAAAACGTTTGCAAGAATTTGACCACTTTTTTTTTAATCCATACCAAACACTAAGTCAGAAATCTACATTTTGCAAAATGTTTACACAAAAGTACCACAATAAAAGTCAAAATTTGAAAAATATTTGTAAAAAGACTGAAATTCTGACAGAATATGCAAAAAGTTTACAGTTTTTACCTCAGTTTAATTTTTAACTCCCTTAATTGAGCAAAATACTCTCAGATGTGTCCCAATTAACCGAAAACTTCTGTATGTATACACGTAAATGTTGTTTTTGAATTGATTTATTGTATGAAAGCCATGTTTTGACATAGTAAACCTATGGATTTAAACCGAGCATACACTGGATATAAAGCACAACAGATGCAGAAATTATTCTTTTTCAAGGTCATTCAAACTCAAGTCACAAAATTAAAGTTTAAAATTTTTTTAAACATGTTAAAACCCAGTTACTCGAAACGAGGATGGAAAATAACCATTTAATCCATCGAGACTGACCACTAATCGATAGAATGCCCATAAAATTAGATGAAACATTTGTTGTGGTGTTTTTCTGATTAATGATCTTATTGAAACGTTTGTCTGTAAACAGGCATTTAAAATGAATTTGTAGATTTGAAGCAGCATCCATTTGAATCGTAGGAGGCAAGTTATAAATGAGAATAGTTTTGGGATTTGATGATGTCGCGCAGAGAGCGTGTGGTAATGGTTTGGTATGGAGTAGGAAATAGCTTGTGGCATTAAACTGTAAATTTAATTGGGAGCTTATCGTCTCTTGGAAGAAATGTAATTTAATTAACCTATAATGTTAGACGTTCATTATTAATATTGTTGCGCAGTTTATACAAAGTGAGTGTGTGTGGCTGAAATGTTTAATTCCGTGTTAAATTAAAGCCCGTCACGTATTTTAATTGAATCGCATCTTATGGTCTGTCGATAATTATTTAGTCCACGAGACTTGTTTACTATTTTTGGCCTCGGGATTTTCTATTTCTGCTTTTGACATTCACCCGGTTCTTTACCTCTGAGAGATTACGTAGTCGGTTGGCAGATGATAGTGAGAGGATGAACGATGAGTTTGGGTTGTGCTTTGAAGTCCATATCGTTCTTGCTAAGAGATCACAAGAGATGATGTCATTATCTCCTACCTAAGTACAAGTACTTTCAACAAACTGTAAAATGTGAAAAATGAAGAAGAGCTCAAGTGTATTGGCACAACAGGAGTCTATATTTTGGATATAAATTTGGCACAATTTTTGTACATTATTGCAATTGAACTACCTAGGAAACTGTTGTCACGGTCTTTTTCCAAGTCAGCCAGCAAATCCTCTTGCCTTACAAAATGATGTTGTACTGCATAGCATGTAAAAGGAGAAGGGAAACTCTAGAGTTGACCATGTTGCCGCTTGTGTTGGCGCTGCTGTAGATTTTTGCTGGATTTTTTTGGGATTTAGTATGTATTAGTGTGTTTACCTGTATAAAACGGCCTTTTGTAGCTGTAGCTACAAAATGGCGTTTTATACGGGTAAAAAAAAATCCCAAAAAAATCCAGCCAAAGTCTACAGAAGCGCCACCACTGGCGGCAACAGGGAAACTAAGGAGTCTCCCTACTTCTCCTTTTACATGCTATGATAGTACTAATTAAAGAAACGATTCTTAATCAAAATTTTTCTTTATAACAGCCACAGTCTTCACCCACTCGTCCACCCGTATTTGCAGAATGGGCTGCAGGAGTGCTAATAGCTCCAGATCCAGAGACAATAGAAAAACACGTTCATGCAATGGTCGACGTAAGTCTATTCAAATAACTTTATAAACTCGCTCAACTTGATATTTTTTTCTTTTATTGATCAATAAAATAGGCGGTTTTCAAAAACTACGACAACGATCGTGATGGATACATATCTCAAGCAGAATTCGAAGCCATTGCTGGAAACTTTCCTTTCATCGATTCCTTTTGTGTTTTAGATGCAGATAGATCG
>JAQFZO010002886.1:0-11027 GCA_034695885.1 Geophilus flavus | reverse complement strand
GGTCAGTTACTATGGTAACCATTCAACTTTTACTTAGCTGTGATTGGTGTTCGAGCAGAGGCAACATCTGATGGTAATAAGCTAACTATTTTTAATTTCACCACTAGAGTCTGCTAGGGACCAGAGACATGAAGCTCACAAGAATGCTCAGCCAGCGTGTCATACTTCTGGGTGTTCATTTACTTCTGGTACCGTATATGTGCAGGCTGCGCGAGGATACCGTATTAGCACAAATTGTGACGGGTGGCTGTCATCACAATTTGTGCTAAACACACTCCTGCGGCTGGCACTATTAGTGAAAATGTTTCGCCAGACGTCCGGTTGCCATTGTTGTCATATGGCTAGCAGAAACTATTGGCATCTAGATAGATGTGAAGGATTTAGTGAATCTATGCATTGCAAACTGATCCTATTGCTGTCATTATGCTGTAATTATGATTAGTGTTTTGTAATTTAGTTCTGAGTTTTCATTTGGGATGATTGATGTCAGGTTTTATTAATGGTTTTTGTTTTTGGAACTTACTGACTGTGATGTATAATGTTTTTATACCAGTTTGTACAATTACCCAAGATGGCTGACTCCAGTCTATTTCTGTGTAGCATTAAAGTTTTGTAGAATTTCTGCCTTTAATTTGGTGCCCCTTTATATGCACCCATTGAAATGTATGGTATAATTTGTACTTACACCTAGAAGTGTACTCCTTACAAGTTAGTAGGATTAGAGTAGATTTACATATAGTAACTACATTGAACTCCTAAGTTTGTGTATCCCTTGAAATGTACCCCATTGTGTACCCTTTGAATAGACATTCTGTAAATACTGTACCTTGAAATATACCCCATTATGTGTACCCCTGTACATGTGCCATATGATACAATATGTACCCCTTGAAAATATCTTGAAATTAACATTGAGTGGTACACCTTAGTCTGCCCTTTAATGTGTAAACTGATACTTTATATTGTACCCTTTCAAAGCTTAAATATACCCTTGAAATGCAGAAATCCAAAAATACTCCTCAGAATGTTCTCCTTGCAGTGTACCCCTGAAAATTCAAATTCCATTTGTGCAATGGGACACAACAACCTCAATATACAAGTAAACTGGAATCTCACACAGACTAAAAACACATTCCACTTCACTTATGATTCAACAAAAACAATGTACCTTTCACAAACAAACTGTGAAAACTCCAATGTCTAATTTCTCACTTTTGTCCCCTTTCCCAAACAAACATGCAGAAAACACAATGTGGGATAACTTTTTAAAGTGTTTTCAAGTTTTCTGGCAGTTGAAATCTTTTGATTTCTTAACACTTGAGGTGAGTTTGAGATGTAGGAGAAAAAATGTGACATATGAAATTGAAAGGTAAAAGTGAAGTTTTGACTAATCATTTTCCTTTTCAAGTCTTTCTCAATTCAGTTCTTGAATATGACTGGAAAATGTTTTTTTTCCTCTTCACTTCATCACCAAACTTCTTTTTGAAACCATTTCCCACATTTGATCAATAAAAAAAAGAAGGGGAAAAATAAAAATCGAATTTTTTTTTCTTATTGATGACTCATGACAGAATTCAGATAGGTTAAAGGTATGTGACAAGAATTGAAGTCACTTTCCTCCTCTTCATTGATCCAATCTTGACCAAAGAGATAGACATTATTGCAGAGTTAGCGGCTTTTTTCTCATAATTGTCACAGATGATGTCATAATTACTAGATATTGTCACTCTTTGCAGTTTTTGGTCATTTCTTGAGTCAGGGGGTTGTAATAATTGGGTGTGGCAGGGTTTTCTGGTTCCAGTACAGTTGTTGTATGGATGGCATAAGTGTACTGGAATTTGAATATTGAAGAAAATTTAAATATTGACAAAACTAAAAGTAAAAATCACCAATTTAACAAGATTTGTTCAAATTCCAGTCCACTTTTGAAAAGCTAATCCCATAGTCCCACTGTAAAAATAAACAGGAATTTCACATCAAATTGCTTAGTTGGGTGTTTGGAAGTCACCACCAGATTTTTTGATGTGAAAATTGATCAATTAGTTTCTCCAGTTGGAAACATTCAGAAATCAAAAAGTTGTTTACTCTAGGTATTCAAGATGGCTGCCTCCTGTATGATAGATAGAAGAGCACACGCATAGACTGTGGCCTCTGCATGTTTGCTTCTATCTATCATACTGAGCAGCCATCTTGAATAACTAGAATATCATAACTGGGTTAATTGTTGTTGTAATAATATACGTATACTTGTTTAAGTAACAAATCACAAATGACTGGTTGAACACTGTGATTTTCGGGTTGAGATTGTGTGTTATTGGAACTACGGTTAACCCGGTTATGATATAATATGATTTTATTTTAGCTATCAGTTGATTAGTTTCTCCAGGTACAAGTACTCAGACCTTAAAAGGTTGGTTACCAAAATACTCGATAAGCATTCCTCGTTGCCTTTTCGTAGAAACTTTGGTCTTTTCCTCCTTTTGGTCACTTCATATGTTCAATGACGCTTCCAAACAAGCTTATGGAGCCGTTTATATTCGGGTGACGGAAAAGATGAGTACTAGATGTCTATTGGTTGCATCCAAGAATGGAGTTGCTCCTTTAAAGCAGATCTCAGTAACATGTTTGGGAACGGTGCTCGTCCCACCAAGCTCAATGGAATCCATGGATGGACATACTCACAGACACGTCTTTGCTAGATTCAAGGGGACCTTTGACGCTGGAAAACCTTTGTTGCCAATCGGGTTGTCTAGCCCAAGAGCATTTCTTCCGGTTGAGTTTAATATTTGCTCTTGTTTGTGCCTCAAATACAAGTTTGAGGTGCTCCATATAAACAATGTGTTCCTCAAATGTTTTGCACCTGACTCTGCCAATCCTTTAATTTTAGTAGATGAAGCTCAGAAAATCACTATCGAAAGATCAAGCAGCGTATACTTATCATGAGTCATAAACAGGAAGTCATAAGAAAGCCAAATTTAACCCCGCAAACTGGTTAACCATGTATAACTAGCATATTACAGCAACAACGGTTAATCCGGTTATGTTTTGAAACAATATGATTTTATTATAACAATGACATAATTTGGTATTTTTAGTTATGTAACTGAGATTGTCACTACATTGTTTGAAAACACCCAGCTAACAACAAGGAATTGTGGGTAACCATCCTAGACATACAGTATGAGAAATTTCATTATCGAAGAACAGCGAAACCACTGAATTCTCATTTATTATAATTCCTATAAAAATTTAATGCTTTTTTTCTTGATAACTCAAGTTTATTGACCTCATCATCATGTTTTGGATCCATGCCCAGAGTAAAAATTTTATATTAAGAAGAAAAGAAAAAAAAGGGAAAAAAAATCACCTAACAAGGTCCTCATTTTCAATCTGTAAGTGCAAACAAGTTTTTTTTATTCTTTTATTTCTAGGATAAAAGAAAAGTTAAAGAGAAAATTTTCTTTATACAGGACTGTGACATTTGCAAAAGTGAAATTAAAATAAGTATGCAAGATCCAAGACCTGGTAGGAAATTAAAAAAAATTGGGGAATGCAATTTTTCTTCATTTAATGAAGACAGATAAAAAGAAGCTGTGAAAATTGGTATAAAAGACTTGAGTTTTAAAGGGACATTGTGTTTTGAATGGGGATTTAACTTCTGGTTGAAGATTTTGAAGAATTGTTATCTGCTTGTGGTATGAAGAATGGAAAAGTGATGATCTTTAGTTTTTTTTGTTTTCTGATTGTTGTATCTAGAAATTAGTTTTTTTATTTGTTAAATGATACTAATGCAGTTTTAATGGAACATCTAAATTTGGTTTGGTTCAATATTTTACCACTACGGAGTGAAATTCTCATTGAAATCTGCATACCATATATGTTTGTTTTGAGTTATAAAGTGTAATGTTTTCCAATAACTTCCACTAGATGGCCACAATTGTGACATCATATTTGTCATATTTGTTTTGTTTAATCCTTCATTACCAACAAAATTTAGACAACTTCAACAAAATCATTCAAAATCCATAACCAGTGTCCACAAAATCATTCAAAATTTATCACAAGGGTCCACAAAATCAGTCAAAAATTCAAAATTCACTACCAGGGTGTCGACCAGGGTTCACAAAAGCACCCAAACATTCAAAATTCACCACCAGGGTCCACAAAACCATTCAAAACCCACCATCAGATGTTCCCTTTGACACCACCATTGCTCATTCACCACCAAAACCCCCACACACCTCCCAAGTCAACAAATCATTCAAAATGATTCAAACTCCACCATCAGAGTCCACCAAAACAACCAAACCACCCACAAAACTAAAAAAAAAAAACATAAATCACTCACCCTTTAAAAAAGATCCATAATTTTTAATTGCATACAACCTAAATTCCCTTATTAATTTAATGATGAATTATTACTGGTTATGCAAATAATTGGAAAATACATTTTTATTCTGTTTCCCCACCTTCCACTATCACATCATCCATTCCCCATTTAAAGTTCACCAAAAGGGATCACAAAATTATTCAAACATTTCAAAATTCACAGGGTACACAAAAATCTTCAAAAAACACCACCAGAGTCCACAAAATCATTCTTATATCAAAAATTCACCATCAGAGTTCATAAAAATAATTTGAAACTTTAAAATCCACCACCATAGTCCATAAAAAAAATCATTCTAATATCAAAAATGACCACCAGGGTTCACAAAATCATTCCAATTGTGTAAAGGTGCAGGAAAATAGTACGCCGGCTGTACTGTTTACATGTGGTCACTCGTAACTTAGCTGTAATGGCGGTTGCATTAGGGCATCCAAGGGACTTTACTGGCTGACGAACTTTGTGTTTGCAGTCAGTCTGTCATCATCTTGTAGTTTCAGTGTGGTGGTATGCCACTTAAAAGGTAAAAGTATAACTCACGAAGGAGATATCACCTAGTAAGTAAGGTTGCCAAGATGGCGTTCTTTTTGGGTCCTATTTACTGTAACAATGGCATATGCCATGTGTTAGACAAAAGGACTCATTTTCGATCCCTCAACTGAGAAGATTTCCTTATGGTTTGATAAGTAGTTGCCCCTGTAATTACTTATTCATCCTCTTGGTTGGTATACTTTGTCTTAACGTGATTTGTGAATGTAATCTCAGTGGATTATGCAATTCATACGATCCCACTTGCTACCACCCGTGATCTGTAGCCGCATATGCTGTCGTGAGATTCGCCCTGGTATACTTGCATGTGGTGGTATACGGTAACCAAAAATATACTTATTTTTAGTGATTCATTGTTCAAGAAGCCACGTGTCTCTACACGTTCGTAGTAACGGTCATTGGAACTTTTGTGTGCATTCTTATTCAATCACATCACGACCAAGTAATTTAAGTATAATATTATTCAATCCACAGATATCTACGAATTTCTAGTACCCATAATATCAAAATCCACCACCAGAATCCATAAAATCATTCAAACCCACCACCAGATGCCCCTTCAACACCACTATTCCTCATCATTTACCAACAAAAAACCCACCAATCTCCACAAAATCATCAAAATCATTCAAAATCCACCACCAGAGTCCACCAAACCACCCACAAACACAAACCCCATAAATCACTCACCCTTAAAAAAAAGATCCATAATTTTTAATTGCATACAACCTAAATTCCCTTATTAATTCAATGATAAATTATCACTAGTTATGCAAATAATTGGAAAATACATTTTTTCCCTCTCCCCATCCACCATCACATTATCCAAACCCCATTTTACCTTTTCCCAGCACGCAAAATTGCAATGGTAATGAAGCAAAATGTTTCTATTTTTTTACAGTTCCGCGTTAATTGTATCGGTTAAGAGTTTAAAATTATAATTAGAATCGTAAACTGCTCACGAGATGGCGCTTTCCAATTTTTTTTCACAAAATGGTTGTTAGCGAAAAGCCGAAAAGGTCATAAGTTGAAGTAGTCTTAAATTGAAGTTACAAAAATTGAATTTTCTTTTTTTTTTTCCTTCTATTGTCCTATTACTTGGACTGAGTATTGTTTTCTCTCTTCCAGTTTTTTTATGATGTCTGTCTGTGAGTTTTACTCAGTTTTACCTCTGGGGAGTTGAAATTGTATGAGGAGTTTAAAGAAACTGCCACTAGGATGCACTTTGTTTTCTTATTAAAAGTTTTTTTTGGAAGGGGAGGGAGGTTTGGGAGTGATTTTTATGGGTTGGGGGTTTGTGGGCATGCGCAGAGGGTGTTTTTTTTGGTGGGAAGTTGTGGATTGAGGTACCTGGATGTAGAAATGGCGTCATAGTTGAAATAAATGAATGGAAATTGATGGAAATTGATGGAAATTGATGGAAATTGGAATAAAGGATTGTTTTATGTTTATAAATGGAAAATTGGACTTGTAATGATGTTATTTTAATTTTATAAACGTCTTTTACAGTTATAACGGGTTGATGTACCCGGATAAGCAAAATGGCGACCTGGATGACGTCATATCGCTGAATTTATCTTAAAAATTCAAAATTAAATGAATTAAATGATTAATTCTGTTTTATAAATATTAAAAACTGACTTTTATTTACAATAATATCGATTTATAACAAAAATCCCCTAAGATTTTGCGAAAATCACCAAAATAGTCTTGGAACAGGCGATTTCGAATGACGTCATCGTTGAATTTAATTTAAAAACTAAAAATAATTTTTAAAAAGTTATTAATTTCGATTTATAGTGTGAAATAACGTTTATATCAACAGCATTTCATTTTAATCATCGTTATAAAACCGAAAATCTCCCGAAATCCTTTGCGAACATCATAAAAATGGCCGCCTTCCCATCAAATTCGACTAAAAATCGACGCGATCGCTGTAAAAACCGGACAAAACGGATCAACAGGTAAACATTTACGCTTAATTTAACTTATTCTCGGGAATTTAACTCGATTGATTTACTGATCACGTGATAAACCCGTAAAATTGAGAAATCCAATATGGCGACAAGGTAAAAACATGTCGTCGGTTTAATGGCACGAAGATTCCTGTCAACATAATTTCACGAGCAGCAGCTGACACGCCTCGCAATGATCCGCACTTTGTTCTCGTTTTTGACAGAAATGAGAAAATGTTTTTAAAGGATTTTTTTTATTTTTTTAAAATTATTTTTTAAAATTTTTCAAAACGAGGTGTTTTGAAGTGGAAAATTAGTTTTGACATTTGGTTGAGGAATTATTAGTTTTTAATTTGTCATCAGATGGAGCTGATTGATTGGGGTTTGTATTGATTAGTTGGTGGATGGAGTCGAATGGAAAATTGATTTTGGTTTTTTTGGTTTTTTTTTTTTGGTAGGGGGGGTGTGGGTGAGTTGATGTTTGTTTGCTTAGGGATGGGATTGTAATTGAGGATTGTTTACTAGGGTGAATTTCACTTTAGGGGAAGGAAATGAGAAGAGATGTTAGTGGTGTAATTGAAATGAAAGAAATGGTTTTTGGTTAAACCGGAATGGAGTTTTCTAAAAACAAATAATGTAATTAGAAGTTAAAACCGGTAAAAATCTGTAATTACAAATTTTTATGGACTGTGGCTATTTCAAAGCGAATCGTATCATTGGGTATTGTTTGAATTCTCTTGCTGCTGCGAGTTCAGAAATGTAAGGTCCATCTTCAAAAAATATGCGAATAGTTAATACAATTTCAATCGAAGGTGATTGATGTTAAAATAAAAGCTGAATTGTACTATAAAAGTGCTATTTAGGAATGGGAATGGGACTGGGACTTCAGTAGATAGTGAAAAAAGTTCTGAAATGGTCCCATTCTCATAACTATATTAAAAGAACAACCCTGAAATGAAAATCTTAGGTGTCACCTTTGAAAAATGTGTGCAATGGTATCAAAATGTGCATTTTATGCTGTTATACACATTTTTCAAAGGCAGGATCTAGATTTCTGGACTCGCAACAACAAGAGGATTTAAAAAATACTAAATATGATATGATTTGGTTTGTTCTACAATTGGGAAAGTAGGTCTTTGGACTCTCAAAAATTCAAATAACTAAATTACCGATTTATCGGTAATTTGTGTTAAAAATACTGGTAATCGGTAAAGCCAAAAAATGACCAATTTACCTGTTTTTACCTGCTGGTAAAAACCGGTAGACAAACCCTACATAGTACTGTTAAAACTAAGGCTAAATTCTAGTTGAGGAACAATAAAAATTGGGAAAAAGACACTACTGGCACACTTATGTAGAAAACTAAGCAGTCTTATTGGCAAAACTGTGGCTATAAATTCTAGTTCAGAAAGACTGAAAATGGAGACAGATATAAAACTAGTGCAAGTAAAGTGAAAAAAAAAACAATGCTACTGGCAAAGCTGGGGTTAAATTCCAGTTTAGGAACAACCGAAATGGAAAAAGGCATTATTGACACAAACAAATTGAAAAAGCAACGCTAAACAGGGCTAATTCCTGTTCAGGATCAATCAAAGTCAAAAGACACAACTGGAACAATTAAACTAGAAAAACTATGGTATACAGTTAAAACTGGGGCTAAATGCCAGTTGAGGAACAATCAAGGTGAAAAAAAAACACTACTGACACAACCAAACTGGAAAAAGACACTACTGGCACAACCAAACTGGAAATAGACACTACTGGCACAACCAAACTGGAAAAAGACACTACTAGCACAACTGAAATGCGAAAAGTGCATTGCGGGTAATCTGCAACCATACGCAAGCCATAAGTATGCACATGCAATGACAGCAAGAAATATGGTGCAGCATGCAAATATGGTGCAACAATGCAATAAAAAGCTATACAGCAACAATGCAATAAAACGCCATATAGCAACAATGCAATATAAAGCTATACAGCAACAATGCAAAAAAAAACCATAGAGCAACAGTACCCAACAACAGACAAAAGAAACAATGAATCACATCAACAATTTCATGTTAAACAATGCTCCAAAGGATCCAAAAGCAGTAAAAAGAAAAACCGGCGAAACCGAGAACAAAAGTCTTCCCATTTCTTCTTTACTGGTGATTGTAAGGTAGGAGGTAAAAGTTAGTGAATTGATTCAATTTCATAGATGGCTGAAACTTTCGCTTCGACTGGACCACATATATTTTTTTTCTCGTGTGACACTCGCCTATGGCATGGTGTGTTCTAGATGGAAATGCCACATGATGTGTTGACAGCCTGTCCAGTTCCCAGGAATGGTATGAATTGTTTATTTTTATTTTCATTGCCATCTGCACCAAAAAGTAGAATTATTATGAGGGCGTGCACCGGGTTTTCTGCGTTTTCCATGTTTCTCGCTTTTTTGTCGAATAAAATGCGAAGACGGAGAATTATCTTTTTTTTTTTTCGAGGTTTTGACAAAAAGTGCCGAAGAAGAGCAAAGTATGGAAAGTTAGTCGATCGAATGATTTAAGACGTTTAAAAAGATGGAAGATTTTGCCTGTTATACCTAGAGAAATGAAACTTAGTGCGAAAGAACGTCACCGACTACGAAGGCATTTTGACTATGAACAAACATCTCCATCTAATGGTGGATTGTGGTATTGTCTAGCAAGAATATTAAGGCTCATCTTATGCATGGAAAAGAATGCCAGGGCATTCCTTCTGGTAAATTATGGAAATTATTTAGTGATAGGATGCATAATAATGCAACAATAATGTGAGAACTAGTTATATAGAGCTACAGTTATAATAAAATACAGTATGTCTGTCATCGCGGTAGTGTATCAGTAGTAGTATTAGTTGCATATAGGGCTTAAGGTCCCCAGCGGTTGCAAGGTCATAAGGGACCTGTCACATACAAAATGTAAAACAATGACAATTCAACCAAAAGCAACAAACAACACAACCCAAAATTTACACAATTCACAAGTTTATCACTGACTAAAATATTTACACAATCATTCTGGTATTACAACAGAGTACATTTCGGATTCCGGATTTAATTTACTCACGATGTTCCCACATTCCCAGGTTTTAGACAAAACCATTGTCGTGTGTGGACCGCCTGATTATGTAATCAAGCGGTCAGGTAGTTGAGAGACTCCTGGGAGCCCCAGACTTCGTAAGCCTAGACCCGGAAGTGGTGACTCAGCTTCAATACCACATTCAACTAGCCAACACGATACTCAAGGACTCCACATCAAGCCTAACTAATTCAGAGTTAGAGTGATAGGAGGCAGAGGACTGGTGAAAACCACAAATATTGAAGCCATCCGCATGTAAGATTTCACGTGGCATTGCAATCGCGCACCAATGAGCCACCAGACCCTTAAGATTAGATTGCAGATCCCGAACAAAGTCAGGATTTACAGTAAGTTTTGTGCACCACGAGTTAGTGAAAGTTACTCGATTAATCCTCGAATGCCTGGCAATGTGTACAAATGTACACATGACATTTCATGTATACAAAAATTTTTTTTTGTGAGAAATAATTTTTTTTTCTTCATGACTTCGTTCCTATTCTATTAAACTTTATTTTCACAAATTTTCATGTGAAAATTTTAAGAAATAAAGTTTTTATTGGCTCTGCAATTTACCAGCCCTTTAAGCTTCCAGCATAATGATTTGGTTGGCTTCCAGTGATACCCACAGCGCTTGCGCTAGTAGCTGTGAGTTTCACTTTCAACAAACTATAGAGGGCGTTAATTTCAACTGCATTGTTGTCATGGCTGACTTGTTTGTTTTTTGTTACCATGGTGATAGCCATGGTTATTTGTTAGGTGAGCTGTGATTGGTTTGAATCAGCACACTCTAGCGGTAGTGGGAAACGTTACCCTACATCGCTTCTGTTCTAGGGTAGGGATTTTTGTGTACATTTGTCAACATTGTCGGTAATCGGCTGGCAATTTGCGACCTGGTACTCAAGGGTTATATTCTCATAAAGCACGAAAGAAAGAATGAAAGTCCTTACCAGCAAATGAAGAATGCCTAGCAAAAGCAATAACCATATGGTAAAGTTGAGTTAGAAGCAAGTTATCGAGGCAAAACCAGCGACAGAGCAA
>JAQFZO010002885.1:0-11028 GCA_034695885.1 Geophilus flavus | reverse complement strand
GCGCGATAGAAATCGAATATTCACTGTGCTGCACTCGAAATCAATTCGCCAGAACAAAGAATAAACATCGACAACCCTTGCAAGTGACTGGATTCCCCCCTTTGGCTCTGACACGATCGTGACTCACCTTTGGACTTTGAGCCAAAAAGGCCTCTCCAACTGCATGCCTACTAGCCTTTGCCTAATCCCCATGCTTTTTATGTAACAAATCTCACTCCAAAGAAGCCAGGAATCCGAGATATGCGATTTTTTTTTTGCCTGGGAAAGAGGATTCTTAACGCTCCATGCTCTTAAAACGTGAAATGTTGGTTTCTCTTCTCTTCTTCTCCTTTTAAGAAATTTTTCAAAAATTTCCTCGTGACGTTTTCCCTTTAAACGTCGGTCGTGCAGGAAAGGAAAGCGAGGAAGCGCACGGCCATCCGAAACCAGTGATCTTTGATGGCAAAAAGGGGGCGTTTCTGGTTTCGTCGAATCTGTGATTCAAGAGGCGGCCAGTAGCCTCAGATATTGAAGGAACAGAAGATGATGGCTGACACCCATCACAACTTGTTTAGCAGACGAGAGAAATGAAATCTGTGCAGCTGCGCTCAACAAAACTACAAAGGCCAAGACCAATGCCGCGCGATAGAAATCGAATATTCACTGTGCTGCACTCGAAATCAATTCGCCAGAACAAAGAATAAACATCGACAACCCGTGTTTGATGGTTTCTATGTCTCTCTAGTTTGTTTAGATCGTGTTAAACTTAAATTAGATTAGGATAGATAAACAAATTGAAAGTTCGCTTTGTTTATTTTCTTAAAGTTTACGCTTTTGGAAGTTGGATTGATTGAATTGAATCAGAGGTCAATGAAATGGACATCGTGTCTGGATTAATTCTTGTTTACCGTATTTTTAATTTTAAAGACTGGTTAGTCTTGTGACTTTTGGTCGTGTTAATGCGTGGAAAATATTTTTGTTTTCTTATTAATGGATAGTATGCAATGAAATTCGTGGTTTAGAATTTTGAAACCAAGAATTGGAAGCCCTACTGTGTTGCTTTCGTAATTAAACAGTTGTTTGCTTAAAATTTTGTGTTTCATATACTTTAAAATAAAGATCGGCTGGCGCACAACAACTAAAATGGTTAAATTCATTTTTAAATAAGGTGGAACCTCGTTATTATAACGAATTGCTTAATGTAACGAATTTTTAAATATGTTTCGTTGGATTTGTATTCTCACTATTGCAATGTAAAAAATATTCTTGATTAAAGCCTAGTACGGATTTGCGCGTGAAAAATGCACTTCACTCGTTAATTTCACTCAGCCGTACACACCAAAGATTTATTCACTTAAAAAAAAATTCAGACAGTGAAAAAAAAACATGTTTTCACTCGCATCCTGCATGAAATCACAGACATTTCTTTTCACATGAGTTGAAAAATTTCATTTGATGGTCCTTTTGAGTTCGTTATACTTAAAGATGCGTTTTATATATTTTCCTAAAATTATTTTAGAAAATTCCAAAAAATATCTTTGTAATTTGGAATTGATTTAAGTTGATGGGAACGACTAAAATAAAATTTGTATTTGGCTACGATTATTTGGAGGAATGATTCCCTAATGGTGTTCCAAAGAACCCCAGGATATCATGTAGGTACCGTAGTGAAAATAAGGGTTCCGCCAGAAAATTACATTAAAATCATATTTCAAGATTTCAACTTTAAACCAAACATAAAATAGAATGTGCCAAAAAGTACTTTTAAGGGTTTGGTTGGTCTAACTTTCTACTAGTATACTGTACACCTAGAAAACATTCCACTGCTGGCCAAATTGAATTGAGAAACGCTGATTTAGACAAATGGAATAGCAATTCTTACCACACCGCCACACATCTGGTTGAATTAACAACTTTTAATTCCAAATCAACCAGTCTTTTGCTTAACTGGTTTAAATTAGATTGTCTTTATGTAAAATACAGCAAGTGGAAATCTAATTTTGTTTATGATTAATAAATTAGCTCGTTAATTGTAAAGATGAAATCTTTCTCCTTTTAGTGTAAACAAAGTTTATTGCAGACAGTTTGTGCAAATTGCGTTTTATCCCATTTTGCCACGCAACCCAAATTTTTTACGCAAAAATCAGAAATCGTTGACCGCAACATGCAAAAAATAAGTTTTGAGGCAGCTATCGAACTCGACACGAAAGTTGCGAGCATGCGCACATCGTACAACCACAAGGCGGCCCATTCGACTCGATCTAATTGTTCCTCGATTAAATCGAAGCTCATAAAACACCGTAGAAGTCGATCGAATACCCAAGAACGTCAAAATAGATGCAAAAACTAGTTCTACATGATTTATGGGATTAAATAAAGGTAGGTTTAGTTAAAATTCGAATAATTCCGTGTGAACGTCCACATCTGAGTGCCAACAGCATCACCGTTGACTGTATCTCATTTTAATGCAACCCAGATGTTCAGAAATTTAGATTTACATTTTAGCACAATCGATCAGCACGCAAACGAAAAATTTTAAAATAATTTTGGTAAATTTTTTATATTTAGTTTCGTATTTGCGTTTCGTTACGAAATTCTATCACTTTCTTATTATATTGCATCAGTCTATCCCTGGTGGTTAAAAATAGAAACCGAAACTACATAATTGATGGTATTGTTGCCTTCAGATTTAGTGAACAATTTTTGTAATTGAAATTCATTCAATTCCCACACACACGCACACCTCCGAGACAAAATAACGAGTTTTCCTTCCATTATGCGACTTTTATTCATCACGTATTGCCAGGTCAAACTCGGGCGGCCTTTCATCGTGCAGGGTCGTGATTGACGAGTTACAAATTACATTAGAGAAACACGCAAGCATTTGATTTCGACCATCGATACGATTGTATACCCTTCCCTTTTGTTTGTAGCATTGCACGTAGCTTCGCATTACACTGTATCACACACAACACAACAACAAGCAAAGAAGACTTTCTCCTTTCACGCTCGCCTCGTTCGTTCCATACTCTAAACCAACAAACACAATGCCATCCGTAAGACAAACACGCACCGAACGAGGCGGCTGCTGGTCATTGCCCGATTTGTGTGGGGTTGGCCAATGTCGAGCAAATGGCTTCCCTTGTTTATGACCGCGTGGAGTGAAGTGGACCAAACTGCCATCCATTTCATTTTGGGTCTACAGACTGTACTTCCCAGACAACACTCGACGAAGCTTCCCAGTTCCCTGCACCAACATCACGAGAAAGTCGGATTGATGCGCAGAACATAATTTAATTTATAATTGAGGTTCGCTTAACGAGACTTTAGCTTTATGGCATGCCAGATTTAGCCGACGAGCCATCCTCTGGGCGTTTGCAGTAATTGGGTAAGATGTTTATTCGGCTCGGAAGAATGACAGTCCGTAATTTTAGGAATTAATAAAATATCAAATGTTAAATATTCACGCCGAATACGACTGTCATGTCAGGGTTTCTCCATTTTTCTTATCTTTTAAGATAGTGGGGAAGCGGGAATGACGTCAGAAGAGCCAATTAAGACATGCCTCTCCCTCTTTCTCTTTAGTTTAGCTTTATAGCAGTAAAATGAAGATAATGGAATATCGGGGGCGAGGAAATAACGAATTTGGAGGCTTGGAAGGACACGGATCGATGATGTTTTGATCGCGATTCGAGTCGATGAAAAGATGGATTTTAGGGGCAAATATTTTGATAAATTTATCTGTAGAGGTTTTGACTTTTTTGAGTCTTTTCGTGCCGGATGAGGGAATTTTTCTTCTTCCGTACGGTACGTAGTTTCGAACATCTGTTTGATATGCAGTGTGTTCGGTCTTGTTTCGTCGGTTGAGTAATTTCCAAGTTGAGTTGGAACAGGCAGTCGAAAGACACGGCAAAAAGTGCGTTTTGAGGTTCGCAGGTGCGTCTTCCTGCGTAGTTCACGAGGTGAATGTAAATTAGGAAATTTTCCCTCTCTCCCGCTCTGTCTCTCGACACGGTGAAGAATCCATTTTTATTTTAACTCGACGGATATGAGGTTGAGAAAGGAATACGTTCTGTATGTATCCCATTGTGGGAAGAGAGGAAATAAAAATTGCGCTGTCAATCGCGTTTTGACGATACAATTGCAACAAATGTCAAAAATGACTCGCCGAATTTTACTGAACGTGACAAAGATGAATTTTTCTTGTTCGAGTCGAGTCGAAGGAGTTTTGGCAATTGAAATGTAAATGTATAATGGTAAACATTTGTAATTTTGTGAATTGTGATGAAATGGTCACACTCGGGATGAGTTGCAGACCTTTCGCGACCCCTGTGGGTTATTTTCCCATTGGTTTGGAATGATTTGAACCTTGCGTTGCGTGTAATCACGTGGGAAATGTAGCCAACCGCAGAAGCCAGTTTTGTTGCTGGCAGACAGACGTCAATTTGCGATATGTTCCCGAGTTGGACCGATCGGGTTTTGAGGATCAGTTGAGGAGACTAGGAGTTGTGCAGTGCAGCCCAGGAGGCTAGAAACCAACCCGAGGACTTGAGAAAGGAGTATTTCGGTTCGGTACGAGTTGAAATCTTATGTTTTCTTAGTTTTATTTAAGTTTATGGAAATTTAATTTAATTCTCAATCCGATTGAGTGAAAGCTCAATTCTTTTCGTAAGTAGAATTTTTTTATTTATTTCTTTTCAACACAAACATTGATTTCAACTTTTTCTGTGGTTCTTTTAAATATTTTACACTTTAAACATAAATTTTCATTGCAAAACTTTTAGATATACGGTAGGTATAAATAGATTTTAGAGTTTTAAATTTTTTAAAGCGATTGTGTATTTATTGTGTGAATTTGGAGTGGAAAAATTTATGCAAAGTAAAGATCAGCTTCAAACTATTGTAAATATGAAGAGTTGAAAATAGAAGTCAAACTAATGTCATTTGATGTCTTTAGACGAGTAACAGGAAAATGAGCTATAACATAATAAATATTATAAATTGAATTGGCAATCCGTTTAATTTAATGCTAAAAAATTAAAAAACAGCAATAACATTCATTACAAACTTTGCTAATTGAATTTACAAACGATTTCATTAAAAATATAAATCAAACAATTTTGCAGTGAATTAAAATTCATGATTAAAAAGAAAAACTCAAAAATTCATTAATTTGTGGAAATAATGATCACATTTTTCCCTCTAAAATGCATTTCTAGTACAAAATACATGACCCTAAATCCTAAATAAATTACTTTTCTCAATTTAAGAAAACATGACTCCCATCATATTAACAAAATTGTGTCCAAATTCCACTTTACCGCAAATTAATCCCTAAAAATAACAACTAGAATTCATCTCGAAACAATTCAACAAAACCAATAAAATCCCAAACCAAAGATTCAACAGACCGCTAAAGAATTTAGGTGTTGTAAAGCTAGCAAACAGTAAGCTAGATAGCAGAATTTTATGAAATTAGGTGAGCTAGAATATGCTATTCATGAGCTGCATGTGCCAACCTTTAATTTCATTTGAGCTATTAAAAATACTGCTAACTTCACACAATCCAGAAAAATTTCTTTCTCAGGCTACAAAAGACGAGCTTTACCACTTGAGCTAACTGAATTTGAAAAATATTCACCTTTTTCAAACTATCACGAGATACTTTAACGCAATTTTTATGTTCAATTATCTCTTATCAATTTCTCTTATCTTATTAAAACTAGTAAGCTAAGACATGCTACTCATGAGCTACCGTACATGAATCAACCTTTATTTTCATTTCAGCTAAGATGCATCCAAAAATTATAAAGCCACTTAAGATTTCTTAGTTTTTTTAAAAATCCACAACTCTCTAAGCAAAATGCATTCAGGACATTAATTATCTTGCGATTAGATGTACATTTAGCAATTTTTGATAAGAGGTTCCAGTATGTTTGGAAATAAATCCAAAATGACTAAAAAACTAACATAATTTGATGTCCATTTTTTTCAAATTATTGATTTCAGAATGACTAACTTTAGTTTTGTATGATTACATGTAGAGATCGTGTTGACAAGTTATTATGCAACTCTGAGAAATCACATACCCAGAGATAATGCATCATAGAAACTAGTGAGTTTGCGCAAAGAGGTTTCCTTATGAATTTATAGTTATAAAGTTATAATTATAAACTGTAACTATGATTTTCTGGCTTTTATTTTATAATTCATATACACTATTTATCACTTATCATCCTTTAAGTTTTAAGATAGTGTAAGAAAGTCAGAATTATTAAATAATAAAGCCAGAAAATCAGAGTTACTGATTATAAATAACTATCGTATCTTACTATCTTACTATACTTTAACCCTTAAAAATTTCCCTTAAAACAAAACAACTTTATATTTTTTACTTTATCTCAACTTATAAAACAGAAACCACATAAAAATGATCCTAATGACTTGAAATATCTCTCTATTCTATACCAACCCCCTTTTTCCACTCCCCGGACCAGATTCTTGCCGTCTACACTTCTACACCCAACCCAACCCAACTCAGACTGCCGGACAAGAAACAGCGTTATGTGCATACGGAATGGGTCATAAAAATCCCGACAGAGTTAGTCGTAAAGCTTCTAGGCACTTGCGATAAAAGTTTTCCATTGGTTCTGATTGACCCCCATCCAGTTACAAACCACTTTTAAAAAATTCTTGACCCGCCATTACATTACATAAACCCGCAGCTTTTCTGCTTTCATTTCTTCCACCCAACAACCAACCAACACGGAGTCACGGAATAATAAATAAAAAAATAAAAAGACTCACGACGATTTTGCAATACATTAAAAAAAACGTTTCAAATTTAAATGTCAATTTAGAAATATAATAAAAACTCGAGTTAAGCCTTCAATTTATACATACTTTCACCCAAATTGCACAATGCGGGATTTTTCCCCAGTTAGCTATTAAGAGTATCCCATGACTCATCACAACCTCAAGAGAAAAACGATAAAAAAAATAAAGTTGAGGACTGCAGCCATTATTCAAGCCCGACACGAAATCGCTGTTTTATGACTCCATACGTTATGCTTTGGTTTCTCACTTTGCTTGACATTTTCTGCCCCCGCCATCTTGCTTCTGCACTAATAAAAACCGTAAACAATTTGCCGGATATTCAACGAATAGTCGAATACTCTCTTTAAAGGAGTTGCGCAATGAAATTTTAAGGTCGATTATTTTAGATCAAAATAAGACATCCTACAAAATTTCAGACAAAAAATGTCGGGAGTTATTTAATTATGAGTGTTCGAAGTTGTGTTCAAGATGCCACTTCCCCGAAACCGGAAGTGATGTAGTAACAGCTGTACCGTTTAGAACTTGTGAGTTGAGTGTATCACAAATTACATACCATAGCATGTAAAAGAAGAAGTAGGGAAACTCCTTAGTTTACCTGTTGCTACCAGTGGTGGCGCTGCTGTAGCTTTTTGCTGGATTTTTTTGGGATTTAGCATATACTACTTGTAGTGTGTTTACCCGTATAAAACGCCATTTTGTAGCTGTACAGCTACACACTAATACATGCTAAATCCCAAAAAAATCGAGCAAAAAGCTACAGCAGCGCCACAACAAGCGGCAACATGGGAGATGGGAAACTAAAGAGTTTCCTTTTATATGCTATGATGTACATACCACAGTTAGAGAGAAGAGACAGTAGGGCAATGTTGAATTTTTTGTGGCATCTAGTTGACAGTGCGCATGTGCGCGCAACAGCCAATCAAAGTGCCTAATTCGAGCTCAAACCTGGTGGTGAGGAGTAACACTACTTTGAATTAAAAACTTCAATAGCCCCAGGCCACGTGGATACAGCACACTGTAATTGCAAGAAACTTGTTTTTATTTTTGAAGAATAGAACAATCTGACACAGTTAATAATGAAAATTGGAGGTGGAAAGTATTGCGCTCTAAACAATTGCAAAAATAATAAAAAAGAATATCCAGAAATTTCATTTTTTTACTTTCCAAAGGATCCAGAAAAAGGATCGAAAAAGATCGATAAAAATCTTCAAAAAAAATCATTCAAAACTCTCTATACTGTGGTACATACTAATCTGAATTGGATTTTTGTTTCCTCGTCACTTCCGGTTTGGCCTTTTTTTTTAGTTAGGCTGCACTTTATTTTCGGGCAAATCATCAAATTTTTCTATTAAACAATATAATATCACTTTTGCAATATGACAAATGAAATCTACACCCCAATTTTAACCAAATATCAAAATTTTAACAGTTTTTCATTTTTTATTGTGCAACTCTTTGTAGTCACTTTAAATGTATAAAAGAAAGGCTTTTGGATTTCTAATGTATAAAAGAGACATTTAACCAACTGTAGAGTAGACATCTAACCAACTTCAGTCACTTATTCCATATGTGCAAAAAATTTAGACTATGTAACCACTAAATGAAGTGTCTAATAATTTTTTTAGTCACTTGGATTTTCATTGTGACAATTATGAGAAGGTTAATACATAGGATAAAATGATCAGTGGCGATCACAACATTTTGATATTGTTTTCTTTCAACAATACTCCTGTCCGAAAATACGAGAGCTAACTTCTACCCTATTTCTTCAATTGCAAAAATTTTAATTGCAATCTTGTTCAGCATCAAAAAATAAATCTTGTTGCTGCAATGATATTTTTGCATATCTGACATTGTTTAGCCAAAATTTGCAATTGAAAAATGCTTATTAATGAAACGAACTCATCCTCCACTATACTAACTCCCCTACTGCAAAGTAGAATATATCACTCGTTTTTACTTTTGAAGAAAGTTGCAGTCGGCATACTTCTTGTAGAAGGAGAGTGAAGTACACTGGGGGATGAGTTTGTTTTCATTAATAAGCATTTTTCAACTGTAAATTGTGACTAAACAATGATACGTAGATACTGGAAATCGACTAAATGTACTCAATTCTGTGGCAAAATGCAACCTATTTTATAGAGCAAGGATTCAAATCAGTGGCAAAAATACAACATACACAATTAGTACCGCGCATTTTTTTTGAGTGTGTACCCAACTCACGCGCCATTTGCAGAACGACATTTGCTCTAGGAAGTCGGTTTCGTTTTTTGACCATTTGATTGTCATTTACAGCAGATTTCAAGTCCAAACGTTGTTTGCATACCTGAATAGAAGGCATGATTCTAAATTTTTTAGTTACTGGTTACTTCAGATTTTTCTCTCGCGAATTCCTAAAGTTATAGTTTAAACTAAAATCAAATTTGCGATGCGCCAAGGGAAAGACCCGAATTACTTAGAAGTCATTCTTATGTTAGGGTCTCTATTATAATGCCCCGTGAGGTAACAGACCTGCGCACTAATTGCAAATATAGAATTTTCCCTTGCAATCAAATTGAGACCCGCGTACAATTAGAGGTTTTACTGTATGCAAAAAATATCGAGGCAACAAGATTTATTTTTTGATGCTAATTAAGATTGCAATTGGAAAAATAGGAGCATTGTTGAAATATGAAACCAATACCAAAATGTTGTGCTCATCACTGATCATTTCATCCCTTCCACTACGTTTACATGATGGATTTTTTTGAGGATTATCCTGTAAAACAACATGAAAATAAAATAAAATATATTTAATTCAAATTCAGAGAAACAAATTTGTGATAGATGGAAATACATAAAAGAAAGTATTTTCAGGTGGCAGTCGTGGCACAGATCCTCTAGAATAACCTGCAAGATGAACAAATGTTACCAGTCATGTATTTCACTTATGAATGCACAAAAATATCAATCGCAATCCAGGTATCAATTATTAATCATAAAGGAAGCAACTATACAATTTTTACTGTAATAATGCAAAACTGATTGATTTCAACTTTAAAAAAGAAACTATCGTGAACCTCAATATCCAGCATCACAAGACTGATGTTTGACTTGTTTTTCTGGAGCTATCTGCAGATTATTGTTTCTTACTTCGTGATGTTTGCATTGAAGAGTAAGAAAGAAAATAGTGATGATTAATTTTTTTTTGCATCGTCAGCTAGTGAAAATTAAAATTTTCTTACAGGGGAATCGAGTACAAAGTCTTTTTTTCAAACCGCCAAAAGTTTATTTAAAATGGCTAATAGGAAGAAGTGTTATGTAATTGAAATTCAATTTCAGCATGGATTAATTTAAATGTCAATAAAAATTGCAAATATTCAATTAAGCGTGTAATATTGTTATGTATGAACAGAGCACAATTACGTATTTATCATTTTCAGCTAATGTTGTACGTGCAATTGTAGTATGTTATTGGAATTTGAGGCTTCGACAATAGCTGCATTCAACTTTAAATGAAATTTTAAGGTTTTTATATGACTAAACCAAAGTTTAGATCAAAATGACAAATTTTCAGAAAAAATATGTTGTTAGTTATGAGTGTTCGAAGTTGTGTTCAAGACACCACTTTCCCGAAACCGGAGGTGACGTAGTACTGTAACTAGATTAAAATTTAAACTGCTGCAAAAGAATAATTGTTTGCATTAAAAAAACAAATAAACTTAAGACAGGTAAAAGGATCATACATATAAAATTTTTACTTTTTTTGTCTGTTAAATAATTTCAATTTTTCTCTCTAGATTTAATTTTTTTGCTTTAGTAAAATGTTACAAATTTAATGATAATTTTAATTTTTTCATCTGTTACTGTTTAAAAGTTGTGAGTGTTTGAATGTATCATAAATTACATACATATGTGAATTGGATTCTAGATGGTACGTCGCTTCCGGTTTGGCCTTTTTTTTAGTTGGGCCACACTGCATTTTCGGGCAAATCATCAATTTCTTCCATTTAACAATATAATTTCACTTTTTTAACGGCAGAAATGAAATGTACGCCTCAATATTAACCAAACATCAATCTTTTAACAATTTTTCATTGCGCAACTCCTTTAAACTGATTCTCTGTATTTAAATTAAATTTGAATGCAGGGAAGTGTACAATCATGGTCAGCCAAAATGTTCATGCACAATTTTGAGGGGGGAGTGTGCTATTTCAACAGAGGGGGAGTGAA
>JAQFZO010002884.1:0-11029 GCA_034695885.1 Geophilus flavus | reverse complement strand
TGTATTTAAGCTTGATTTTGAAGGAATAAAGATTCATTCTAGTCTCAACTACTAAACGAGTCTGGTCTCATCTTACATGGCGCAGTCGACGTAAACGGATTTCGGGGAAATTGCGAAGCGATTTGGTTGTGAAGATTAATGAAGTGAAGGAAGTTGAAGTTACGATTTTTTTGATTTTCGTTGGACCGGGATATTTTTGACTACTGGGGTACGTTCGAAGATTGCCCAGTCGACGTTAGCGAATTCGAAGACGATTTTGTAGTGGAAGATTACTGAAGGAAAGGATTTTGACGTACCAGGTAAACGATTTTCGATTTTGAAGTTATTGAAGACGATGGTGGCGATGTATGACAACTTTCTTGACAATTTGTTGTCAACTGATGTGGAGGAAGTTAGGAAGTTGAAGGGGACGGCGATTACGACAGAGTTGAGGGCCAGACATTTACCATGGCAAGGAAATCAGTTTGACTTGGCAGCGGTGCTGGCAGAAGACAACCAGAAGAAGGTGGCAGATGGCACATTAAATGGTATCTACGATGAAGTAATCGAATGTTTGTGTTCTGTGGACGTAGAGGAAGTGCGGCGATTGGCGAAAGAAATAATGGTTACCGAATTGAAGGCGAGGGGATTGATCAGTGAGGGGACGGTGTTCGAATTAGCGGTGTTGTTGGCCAACGACAACTATAAAGAAGAAGTCGAACGTTTGGCCAGAGTGGAAGCGAGGCGACGTAAAGACGAAGACGCACGTTTGGCCGCGATAGAAGCGTGCAGACGTAAAAACGAAGACGCACGTTTAGCCTGGGTGGAAGCATGCCGGAGTAAGAACGATATGGAAAAGGAGAAATTAGAAATTGGAAGCGAAACGGTGGTGGAATTTGCAAACGACATCGATTTTGACGTGAATGCTGAATCGGTACATGAACGAATTGTTGGCGAAAATTCAGCGGGTTTACAAGATGATTCGTTTGCGGAAGAAAACGACGTATTCATTGTGGATATGGACTCGATCGATGTCGAATCGGCGGAAGTTCCAATTGAAATCGAGAATGTGGACGTGGACGTTGAAGAAGCGGAAATTCTCGATGAAATCAACAAAGTCGAGATCAACGACGATTTCTTTGCTGAAATTGCGGCTGAAATAGAAATTTTGGATCCAACGCCACCTAAAATGGAACAAAATGGCGTCGGCAAGGAATTGAAGGATGACAAAATGGCGGACGGGACATATGAGTGGCATTATGACGGAAATTCGGATGGCAATAGCAGGGAAATTTCAATCACACACAGGAAAACGAGAAAAGGCAAAAGTAAAGCATCGGTTTACCGTTTACACCGGACGAAGGAAAGACGAATTGTTGGGTGGAGTCAAGCTGCTAAACGCGGAAAAATAGTCTGTTTTTACAAGAAGAAAAATTCTAAGATTGAAACGGTGGAAAATCGGGGATTTGATGAAACCAATCCTTTGAGGAAGGCTTTACGGCACGACTTCGGGAGGACAGTAGGAGCCATCTTTCGAACGGCGAGAAAAAAAGAAAAAAGGGAGAAACTGCCTGGCAAAGATTTTAATTTTAAATGTTTGAAATTGTTTTAATCTGAATTTTGTGACATGTTTAATTTTTTTGGGAGTTGTGTTGGTTTTGATTTTGTTTAAACTTTGAGAGTTTTGAGTTTGTTTTGATTTTTGAATGTTGTATTTTGATTTTTTGTTGTTGTTTTGTTTTGTTGTGAGTTTTTGGTCCGATGGGGACATCGGATGTGGCAGTGTGGCCGTGTAAGAGGGCGCCACATCTGATGACGTTTGTCCCTTATCAGTGACTAATTTGCGTATCGATGACTAATGTTTGATTTTGTATAAATATGTGATTTCCGAATTAAAGATTCATTCTATCGCAACTCTTCGTCTGGGTAGGATCTCCTTACAATACGATTTACCATACGGTAATTCATTTTAAATATGTAAGACACCGCCTGGCTGCTGTCTGACTCCTCCAGTGATTTTATTGAATCCTCGGCTTCCAGTGATTTTATTGAATAAAATTATTTTTACGATTTAATATTTAATAAAAAACACACATTTCAAGTCAAAAATACAAAATTTATTATTCATAAAGATTCAAAACACAGAAAAACAACAAATTCAGAACTTTAGAACAAACTCCACACTAAAACCCGACCGATTTGTTTACAATCTCCCCCGCACTCTGACGGGAAAAACAAACATCAAAACAGCTCACAACACTCAGCGCCATTCTCAAACCTTTTAGAACACCATAAAAGCCATAACGGAGTAAGATCCCCATATAAACCAACATTTCCCATAATTTAACCCCACAACTAACCAAAAAATCCTTTCCAGACGCAATACTCAAAGTCGCGAAAAAATAGAACGAAATGGCGGAATGGTCGGGACATTTCCAACAACTAAACATCCCGGACAATACATGGAAATTCCACGCTGGCTACAACATCTGATCGTATTCTGCATGCTGTACAACATTCTCACTCTCTGCTCGGCCTATTACCTCATTTTCGGCAAAAGAAGATCGATCACGAGACAACACACAACACAGCGCGTCATTGGTTTTGCTAAAAATTCGAATTTTCATCGCGCTCTGCCTCGCCACGTGTCCCGTCATCCAAAAGGTGATAAAAGTGCACGAAGGAACGGTGAATTGGGTCGATGTGACCGTTTGCGGCTTCATGTTGTTCGGTTTGTTGTTGCATCAACAGTATTTGCGAGTTTTGGAGACTGAAATGGCGGTTCCGAACCGGACACTCGCTTTGACCCCAACGGCAAAAACAACTTACCCAAACCGGTTCCACTCTTTGAAGCCCTCATCAAATGTTTCGGCTACCAATACTTCGCTCTGGGTTTCCTCAAACTCGCCACCGACTGCACCGGATTCGTCGCACCGGTCGTACTCAACAAATTACTTCTGTTTCTGGAAACGAACGGAAGTTACAAACAACAGGCGTATTATTACGCTGCGTGTTTCTGCGTGTGTACATTGTTGACCACTTTGTTGAATTCGCAGTTTTTTTTCATGATTTATCAAATCGGGTTGAAAATACGCGCGGCTATCATCATGACCGTGTATCGAAAGGCGTTGACGACAAATGCCAATGAATTGATGAAGTTGAATGCCGGGGAGTTGATCAATTTCATCAGTAATGATGCGGATCGGATTTTGACTTTTTGTCCGAATTTTCATAATTTGTGGAGTTTGCCGCTGCAGGTTATTTTTTTTTAAGTTTTTTTTTTTATTTACCGTAAATTCTCTAATAGTGCACCCGCGCAGTATTTGCAGAATTAAGTTTCCCCTGCGCTTGATTAGAGACCAGCGTATTAATCGATCACAACAAAAAATTAAATTCCATCCAGTAATTTTCCAATTCTGTACTCGAAACTTTGGCTCCTGCTCCACTCCAGGAAGTCGGATTCATTTTTCCCAACGTGGATTACGATTTGACGCCAGATTCGAGTTGCAAACGGTGCCGTTTGCATCCCCAAATTGTACAAGTGTGATTCTAAAAATGTTTAACTGCAGCTTCTCCAGATTTTTCTCTCTGACGTCGTGTCCCGTATGGCCATATCTGCCGCTGGCATGTTAAACATTATTATACTACTACTACTACCTTCTGCAGGTTTTTGATTGGATTTTTTAAAAACTAATCACACGATTAATTTGTCAAGTTGGATATGTCTGTAGTAGCTTTCGGTGAAGTCACTAGATGTCACATACGCTACAGTTATGTGGTGCAAATAATCATGATGCATGTATGCAGCTCAAAATCCATCCAGGACTGTCTACGAACCGGCACCTATGCAGGTCGGAATTTTCAGCGCTATGAGCAATGCTAATGGGAAAATGGCGGCTCTGATGCTCAATCTAACTTCCTGCTCAATTTGATGCCCGGTGCGGCAATAAATGGTAAAATTAGACTGTGAAAACCCGGAAAAACAACACGTGTACTTGCAATAAAGCAATATAAACTTGTAATGACTTTAATGTGTAATAAAAATAATAGGAACTCTAAAATTTTGTCTATAGTATTTATGCATTATAGTAATCTTGACATGTAAACAACCAGCTACTTGAAAAATGAGCCAATCAGAAGCCTTGACCCACAAACTTACCTCAATAAGTTTCTCAAAAAATAAGAAAATCAAAATTTGAGAAAATTATTCAGGTATGTTTGGTTCAAAGCTTCTGATTGGCTTTCTGATATTTCCTCTGTTTCTACTGGTCATTGACTGATTAGTGGAATTCTCAAACAAATGCGGTATCACAAGGATGCCATTTGATCGATACAATTGCTCGTAAGCAAAATTTGCCTTCTGCTTAATGAACAAAAATGTTATCAATATCCGGTAGAGGATAAACATCAGGACCATCTACTAAACAATCGTCCAAAAGACCATGGCCAACACGGCTATGCTATCACAATCTTACAAATCTAGCTTTAAAATGTTGTTGTTAATGATTCATGAATGAAATTCCATAGAATATTTCCAAAGAATCTTCAGACAATACAGGATTTCTCTACAGTATTCTTCCCTGAGATTAATTTAATGCAGTATTATTTAATGGATGGTAAGCGATTATTAAATGAGTGTCTTAAACCTAACCTAAGCTAAACCCAACAAAGTTCATGCAATGTCAACATTTTAATTCCATTAAAGAGCTGCCTAATGTTTATCCTTGCAGGTTGAATTGGCACTGATTTTCTCAACAACTTGAGGCAACAACACATACCATCCATGCTAACATCTTTATCCAGGGAATGATTGCTGCCCCTTGAAGTTTGGCTTGACCTCATTGCTGTGTGCATCCCTGGATTTATTGCGTAATCCATTATGCAAATACATCATTACTTTTATTATGTAAGCTTAAGCCTTTAAAAACCTTGTTTTTTTTATTTTTCTTAGATAACCAACCACCAATATCAATACCGATGGAAAAAATTGTGTAATATACAAACTACAAACACATGTCAGCGGAATCGAAGACAATTTTTTGTACGGTATAATACATTCCATGTGTTTAAATTCAGTAAATAGTTTTTATTGCATGTAACAAGTAAACTGATTTTCCCACTTTGTTAAAAGTTGTCAAAACTGACTTTTGAGATCATTAAAAAAAATCCCCGGTTTTGGACAAAACCGAGACATTTCTCAGTTTTAGGCCCGGAGCAAACGGGCACTTACGCTTGTGCTTACTTATTGCGCTTGAGCTTCGCGCTTGGTTTTGAGGCTTATTTTCTGATCCAACATGTTATGACTTATAAGCACACTGTTCAAAAACAAAATGGAGGTCCCCAGCACCTATGAAACAGTTTTGGCTTGAGCTTAAGCACAAGCATAAGCGCCGGTTTGCTCAGGGCCTACGATTTGGAGTATAAAACTGAAAATTTTCCGGAAGTCACGTGGTTTTTCTAAATCTAAATCTGAAATCTCTGCTAAAACTGGAGTTTTTGAATGCACCTATTGTTACAATTGTTTGATTTTGAGTGTTTGGTAGTTTTCAACAATCGTGTAACAGTTTAAGGTGTGTCGCAAAAGTCTGTAGAATTTTGGGTTTTCATGGCATTAACTTCAGTTTTGAGTCGAAGACTTACCTTGGTGATCCGGTATGTGAACGCTGAGTCCATTAGCGTGTTTATACATATCCGCTCTATCCGACTGAAATCGAGCCAAATCCAAATGTCCTCCTTCGCCGCGATGAGAACTGGATAAATCCACCGGATGATTATCCGCAAAATGGGGAGTCAAAGTGGTCAAAGAAACCGAAGACGGAGATACGCTGCTGCTGCTTGTGGCCTGCAGATAAATGGCAATGGAGAAATGGTTTTTTTTGAAAAGCTTATACAGACTCAATCGATTAACAAAAAACATACTCGATTTCAAAAATTTCAAAAATACAAAGTATCCAGTGTGGCATAACTTTCCAGAAAAAAGTAATTTTTAAAAAAATTAATAAAAACAAGGAAAAACTATGAGTCATACTCATATTATTGTTATGCCAAACCGTGAGTCAGGCTTAATGCATCACCTGAGTTTAATCGAAAGTTTAGAATCGTGTCGCATCAATGCAACGATGATCATCGATGGTATAACTACAAATGTTTGGGCCCACATGTAAATTGTCTAAAAAAGTGGACAGCCCAAGACACAATTTTTGTTTTAGTTTTTGAATGCAGCTAGTCTTTTGTCAAATATTTTGTAAATTTTCACTTTTGTGGCGATTTTTGTGCAAAAATTTTGCAAAATTTAATCCAGCAGATTTATTTTTACAAAAACTTTGTAAAATTTAGATTTGCGGTTTAAAGTGGCCAAATTCTGCAAAAAAAGTGGCCAAATTCTTGCAAAGTTTTTGTTTTAATGCTTTTCGCTTGTTTGAAAAACTATTTTTCACATAAACATAAAATATAAAATTGCATCATCTTTTATTCGTTGATTGTTTCTGGCTGTTTTTTCATAAACTATTTTTAAAAAAACAAAAACTTTGAATGCACTTAATACTTTTGAATTTTTATTGAACTTTTATATAAATGAGTTATAACATTTTTTTTTGTTAGTAGATTTGAGAAAAAAATCCTTTGAACTGTTTGGGTGGCCTGGCATTGTTGGCCCTTAAGCCCTTTTAAAGCGTTCTAATTGTAGTTACACCTCTGAATTACACTTTAATTTTTTAATGCTATGGAGCATGGAAGGCCAATTAGACGGTTCAGTAGATGTTGGTGTAATTCCAACGCATGATTACAACTTTGATCATCCTCCAGACATCAAGCTAGCCACAACTTTTGGTTCACATCAAATACAGGTGTCCCAGGCAGCACAAATGTCTCAATCATGACTCAGCCATTTAGGATTTCCATCAGATATGGAATTATGTTAAATTTAGTTAAGAAATAAACAATAATTATAAAAAAAATATCCTGCATAAACTCTAAATTGTCAAAATTCATGTCAATGGGACAAAATTTTGAACAGAAATCGATCAGAAAAATTCAAAAATAACAGTGACATGCACAAATACAAAAATAAATAACAAGTCCGTGCACTGGTAAATTGAGAGAAAAAGTGCGCGATCTGATTGGTTGCGGCAATGTACACAAGCAGTGTTACTGCTGCGAGAAGAACTTGTTCCAACCAAAATGCACAAGTTTGATTTTTTTCTTGCTATCAATTTCACTTTTCCTCGTAGTATTATGAATAGTTGAATTATAAAATTAAAAAAATTCGGAAACGACAATTTGTCAGCTTTATTACTTTAAACAGCACACATGGCATCTATACTTCAACGTATCATGCAGCGCACTTTTCCTCTCAATTTACCAGCGCATGGACTTTAGTGAGTGACAAAAATTTGAAATTACGTTTTTTTTTAAATAAATCGAAAACAAATCATCGATTAATCCAAAATATTTAATTCCAAACTTAAAATATCATATTTAAACTGCAAATAATAATTTGAATGCCAAATCGAAACGTCTGCGAATGAGACGCTCGAAGTTTTATCACAGACGCAGTTTGTAATAATTTGCATTTATGGATTATTTTAATTTGTGTTTAAGTATGTTAATTTTTTTAAAATATATATTACACACGATCGTACTTAAATAATATTTAAGGTTTTAAATCAATCGATGATTTGACTTTTATTTATTTATGTAAATAAAAAAAATCAGATCACCCAAATTTCAAAATGTTATGTCATTAAATTGGAATTAAACCTGAGAATCACATGGCATGTTTTATAACACACACACACAAAAAAATCTAATTACATTGTCAGGAATTTAAACCGTGTCTGAACTGGTGCATTTTTGAATTTTCCAAATTCTAATTCGATTCAAAACCATATTCGAACCAAAACCACATTAAAAACTAAATTACATTATTCAAATATAGAGAATTCAATAGATGCATTTAAGTTAGAAATCAAATCAAATTTTTATTTTAATTTTCGTGATGCAATTTTCGTCAACACATCACTACTGCGCAACTGCAACTCGACAAAAGTTACTTATTATCCATTGATTCCCTTTGATATGTTAATCATGCTAACATTTGTGACATTTTTCACTTCAAAACTGCGGAAAAGTGAAGTAATCAAAATCAAAATAAAACTATCTCTCTTGGGCAGTTATTAAAATTCATTAGCAATGGCATAAATATTAGTATAATTAAGATTTGAAGGGATAAAAATCAATTATTAGCTGTTGCGACTGCGCAATAGTGACGAAAATACTACTGCCATTTAAGGTAACCAATACTTCTAACTCTTGTAATCATTTATTTAGTTATACAAAACTAAAGATTTGCATCACAAAAATCAAAAATAAAATTTGATGTAGTATTTAATTGTGTAAACATCTGAATATACCGTATTTACTTGATTTGCGCGCCGGTATCGTCTCGCGGGTCTCGCGTAAATACGCGGGTGCAGTAGTCGAAATAATTAAAAACTCGTTAAAAACCAAAAAATGAAAAAAAAGATATAATATGGAAAAAACGATTTAAAATATGCTAGAAAATATATTATATCGATTTATTTGTAAAATGATTGGCCAAAAAACCCAACTTAATCAAAGTTTTTGCTTTTTAGCCAATCATTTTACAACGCAAAATATATGTTTGGCGATAGTACGCGGATCTCGATTAGTGCGCGGGTATCGGGTAGTACGCGGGGGTTGGGCAAATTCTGCAAATAGTGCGCGGGTGCAGTATGGGAGTAAATACGGTACTTACATTTTAAATTCGAATTCATGTTTTATGCACCACATTATCTCTCTCTCTCTCTCTCTCTACTTGTAACACGTGGGGCAAATGAATCGATCTGTCTCTTTGTGTTGACATTTTAAATGGAGCTGTAATAAAACAGCTGATATGGTATGATCTCTGTCTGTCGTTGTCCTTTTCTCCTCTATTATCTGTATTATCTACCATTTTTCTAACAGTTGAAATGGTATGGGGGATCTTAAATATTACATTACTATTACTACTACTTTACATTTGGTGCTGAAGTCAACAGGGCCTACTGTTAATCTGTTCTTTTTTCTCACTTCTGAGAGTAGAGTAAAGTCCTAAAGATTTGACCTAAACCTTTGAAAATTGGTCTTGCATTTCTTTTATCTTGAAAGTTCTGCTGGGACTCAAACGTTTTAGCCCGGAAGTGTTCCACAAGCTTGTTACTTATACTTATTAGTATAAGTAACATAAACTAAGCTTATGTATAAGTAGTCAATGGAGAAAAAAATCGGGGAATTTGAAGTGTGCTCTTATAAGCCATTAGCTCCTACTACAAAAAAATCAATTGAAACCAATTGGTAAAAATCCAATTGGTTCAATTGGTTTGCAATTGGAAGTTGAATATGGAATTTCGACATTTTCAATTGGGATTGCACCAATTGGGGCCAATTAGGACGAATAGGCACCAATTGGGAACAATTGGAAATGTGAATTGTTCCAATATGAAACCAATTTTTGTCTAATTTGAACAATTTGAATAACCCAGCTAAAATACTTTGCAAAAATTTTACAAAGTTTTTAGCTGGTATAAAACCAATTTATTCCTATTCGGCCCATGCACAATATGGAACCAATTCTTGTCTAATTGGAACCAAGTCATGTCCAATTGTGGAACTCTATTGAAAACCATTGGATGAGTAATAATAATAATATCATGTCAACAATGGGTCCAAATTGGTCCAAATGGAACCAATTCAACTCACAATTGGAACCATTCAATCCAAATAGACGTTTATTGGTTTCCATATGGAACGAATTTAAAACCAATTGGAAACTATTGGTTTCTATTGGTTTTTTGTAGTACGTAGGGGCAAGTTTGTAATAATTTAAATTTTTTATACACACAAAGAAATAAGCATGTAAATATTTACATCTGCTCCATCAGCAAGAGGGCCTTTAGGGCTCCCCGGAGACACTTCTATGCCCTACCTCTATATGGTTTCCTCCATTAGTAGGCATCAAGCGGCTGATTGGTTATCTTTTCTTTCCTGTTTCTTTTTTCTTTTATCACTTCGTCATTTTCTTATTCCTTTACTCCATTTGTGTTCGGGGTTCTTGGTTGCCCACTATGCAATTCAGGAGGTGAGAGTAGCATAGGACAGGTCATGAAGATTCCCCCATTAACCTTAAATTCAAAATTTCGCAGGGACAGAAAAGGTACTTCCGGAAATGTTGGAGAACTGAAATTTTAAGCATGTCTACAACACAACTAGGGCTTGGTTCCCCTAAACGTTCAGGCTCCTAACACGACAGGAAGTGTAGTGCCCTTAGGGCCCGCTCGTAATCAATCACGAAATTAAATTAAAAATGCTACGATAAAACACTATTATTTTAATTTAAAAATCTTGTCTTTTTTGAAAATTGCCGTCAGAGCACTGCATAATTTCGTTTCCTAGCAACGCAACCCGTGACTTGACATTATGATATTGTCGAGCGTTTTTGTCGAGATTAATGGCCGTGCGATGGATGGTGCTGTTTGATTTGGTATAGGAGATTGAAATCATTGAAGTTTAATGGGTTACTGGTTTAACCAGTCAATTGGGGAGAAACTTTCAATAGGCACCGAACTTCATCTTGGTGCTGAAGGAATTTGATGATTATTTTCGCCTTGAAGAAAAGAAAAGAATAGTAGAATTAGATTTATGTTTTTATTTACTTGTACAGGATGAAAAATTAAATTTTTGTTTAATGTGTTTTTTACTTTCCAAATAATATAGCTAGACTGAAAAATTGTTCTTTCAATTACTTTTTGTGTAAAACTAGATTATTTTTCGATTGCACTGAGTTTTTCACAGATTGAGTTTCTTGAACCACTTTTTTGTTGTAAATTTACAACTTATTTTTACCGCTAGATGAAGTAATAAATTTTTTGAAAAGACAATTTTGTAAAAAGAAATAAACTCAAATATTTTATTCGGAAATATCCTAAATATTTTTGGTCGTGGCTCAACCGGAAGTGCACTTCACACTTCATCATCACCAACTCCCAAAACT
>JAQFZO010002883.1:0-11029 GCA_034695885.1 Geophilus flavus | reverse complement strand
TGAATTCGACCGGTTTTTCTAATTTGATCAAAGCAATGTTATAGTCACCTACATTATCTACATAGCTGTCATGCTGGAACACTTCCGACACGTTCAGAAAAATAGCCGATTCGTTTAAGTCAGGATTTTTATGACTGCCCAGATTGACGAAGACTTCAGACGGTGGCTTACTGTTTCCATTAAATAAATGAAAAATAGAAATATTGGATGTTTGCAATGTCTGTTTTCTTACTTATAAACACAGGCCGCTGCTGTAACTACGTATTCTAATCATTCGACAGAAAGTAAAGTAAATGTTTGGTGTTTTTTAAATTTAGAGTGGTACCCTATAGTAATCCTTTTTAGAGCGCTCTCGCTGTTTTGTGTTTCTTATTACGCTCAGTGACTGCTGATCTGTGTGCACTGAACAGTTTTGACACCAGACTCCAAAACTTCATTTTTATTTTCATCTTGGTCAATTTCATCAAATTCGTCATCTCAATTACCTCATTTAGCTGATTCACTAAAGTATTTTTAATGCAATGGAATATTTACAGCAACAGCTGGTAAAACCTTGGCTGTAATTTTAAAGTTATCTGCCACATTTGTTTACTAATCTTTCGTGTTTTTAGAGATGCAATATGACCCACGTCCTGCTGTGGTTGTACCACGTGAAACAGTGCAAATTGCGTCCGGACCGAACAGTCCAAACTGCCGAGCGCTGTAAAAAGGATTACAACTCTTATATTTGTTTTCATTTACGATTGGTAAATAGTGTTCCACCACAATTCCATTCTTGGTCTTTCACTCGAACTTTCGCCTAAAAAGATGAATCAAACCTATTTATTCAAACTTTTTCAAATTTTTAAATTTTTTTTCTACACTCAGAAAAAGATGTTGTAAAAAGGTTGTATTTTTGCCACTGATGTGAATACCTTTACTCTATAAAAGGTTGTAAAATAGGTTGTAATCGCACAATCAAAAACTCGCAAAATCGATTCATTTATGAAGACCCCTATTGTTCCATGTTGCACCCACTTTTCATAGACACTTTTGACTATTAGACACAGTGTCTTATAAAAAGGCATCCGAACTTTTTAGGCACTGCCTAGAGCCTTAAATAAGGGTACAAGATTATTTACAGTGTAACAAAGAGATACACATTACTATTACTATGTTTCCATGATGGGATTTTTTGAAGATTATCTTGTTTTTGTTAATTGTTGAGTTTTTGTGTTCATGGTTGTTTTACACATTAATCCTCAAAAGAATCCATTGTGTAAGTTCACATAATTTTGGGAATTTACCCTGGAGTATACAACATGACAGATTTCTTGTGGGAAATTTTGCTAATGATAGAAGACTCTGGAAATGTAAACAACTGCGACTTCCTCAAAGCTCCACAACAAAGTAAATCCAAAGAGGAATTTTCCACCTCAAACAATCGGATTTTCTCTGTTGTAGAGCATTGAGGAAGTTGATTGTTTATGTTTCCGGATTTTCTTGACTTGAATACACACAGTAGTAAAAGCTAAATAATAATCAATAATAGCTGAAGGGAAGTTTATATAGGTCAAGTATGCACTGGCTTCTGGTGGGAAATTGTCAACCACTGAAAATTTTTAACAAAATTCCTGGCATGTAAATATAATAATGGTGAAATTAATGTGAAACCATCATAATGGCACCAAAGCAAGCAAGAAAGCTGTTAAACTAACCTCTGACTGAAAGATTACGCTTAACGGGAACACCAGTACTTCAATGAAAGCCTATCTTCTGTTGCGCAATAATGTCATTGAGAAAGCACATACTTGATTGGCTGAGATGGGTATATGGGAAGATAAGCTTTTGCTCTGCACCACAGGAGTCTACCTGAATTGGCATTTGAATTTGGGACAATTTTAGATGCATTATTGCAATTGCCATTCTTGTAACTGTACTACTTAAGAAACAATTACCATAGCCTTTTTTGTTGTGATAAGAGATAAGAGGCCTATTTCTCTTGCTGCATGGAAATGGCAGTTTGCATTGTTTTCTACACAGAAAAAAATAAACTAGGATTTCACTCCAATATTATAATATAGGATACACTCGTGAGGTGTTTAGCGAATAACTCTTTATGGTAGATTAACCACCATTAAGGAGTTTACATACAACAAATTTGGAGTTAGCTATGAAACACAGACATACTCCCATATTGGAGTGAAATCCCTTGTTTGTTTTTTTGAGTGTATTGTCAATCTATTCTATTCAATTAATCAAGCTAGCTATCGTTCCTCTGGGAGGGTTTTTCGAAAAAGCCGCGCATGTCGCAACATACCTGGTTTGTTGGAAGGAGCCAACATGGAATAACTCTGTCTTGTGGAAGTGGGATTTGAGCCTGGTCCACTTGACCTTCTGGGCCCACTAAAACTAGTTGATGCGTTTGTCAAGGAAATCGTTGGAGGGCCAGCATAAGCATAGTGACCACGGGGTTCCCCGAATCTGGCACTAAAAAAAGCACAAGAATAAAAATACCAGAAAACAGCAACCTTTTAGGCATTATTCACTTACTTGCTGAACAACCTTAAAACCAGGCACAAGAGAGCTGCAAACAAACCCAAACCAACTCCGATTCCCAAAGCTGTCGGTAATTCGGCCGGCATCGAATCCTCTTTCTCCACTGAATCCATCCATAATTCAAAGAAGATCAACTCAATTTGCTCCAATGTTATTTTGTTTGTTCTCTTACCTGGAGTACATTTACTTCCATCCGAAGTCGCTATCTGTTGGAAATCAGCTTTGCATGCACATTTGTAATAGTATTGAGACACTTCTGCACATATTGCATTGGGTTCGCTGTAACTGCATGATTCGACATAATTGCAAAGATCCCCAAGAGATAGAGCTGAAATGACAAATGATGGAAAAGAAAAATGATTGAGGAGAAATGTTTACTTGTTCTGGCAATTCAGAACTGCAGATTTCGACACCGAGCCTGGCAACGACCGGGTCGTCACAACAATGAAGACATTTGACATTTGACATTTTGGATTGTGTAATTTAATGGATTGTTTATATTTTAAGTCATTTTCCATCTATAGTTATTGCTAAATTTTGTACTTGACGTATATAGTTGCACCATAAAAGTTGACCAGTTGAACATAACCCACTTTAAGGGGTAAGGATGTAAGGGACATGCTAGGAAGGGTCCCCCAACTAACCTTAGGCTACTAAAAACTACAAATTTATCCCTACTAGGAGGGTTACTTGAACTGGGTGCCCCAAGTGCTGCGACAGGATACATTCCGCGTACTTTAGTGTATGACCTTTGCTGCCACTGGTAACCGTAAACTATATTCTACTATACTCCACATTTAGACAAATTATTGGACCGATAATTTATCGGATCATACAGATTAAGTGAAAATGAGTGAGATTAAGTTTCTTTTATTGGTTGGGACTGAAAGAGCTTTGAATTATTTTGATCTGATTGACTCTTAAGAGCAAAACTGAGTCTTTGTGTAATTTAAGCGCCGGTTACAGACAATGTGGCAATTCCAATGCACATAATTGATTAAATGAAGTCAGCCATTCCTCGTTTCACCTACTCTACTCTACTCTGCTTCGACTTGTTTACGTGCAAATATTTCACTCGAATTACCACTCTCCCGTCATTCAATTAACTTTATTTTTACGTAGTGCTTTTCCATCAACTTATATTAGGCACGTTCAATGTCTTCTGTTTTTAGTGTTATTTACGTACAAAATGTGGCAAACCACCCACACATTTAACAAAAATTATCACTGATGCCAAATTGCGACACCAGGTTAACCGGAAATGTACCCGGATAGCACTTAACGTCCTTGGGACGTCCATATTAGGTCCTTAAATCTAAAAGACATCCGAAAAGTCATTTGGCTTTCCATGGAATGTCCTAAGAATGTCCTAAAAATCCAAAATTAATCTCTTGAAATTGGGACGTCCCAAAGAATACTGATGAGCATTCTGTTCAGACAAGAAGGATAATCCTCATAGAGGAGAGTGCCAGCTGGAGAATCAGCTGAACCATTGACAGCGCATTATCAGTGTTGCATGCGCTACTGCTACTAGTAGTAGTGGCGTTAGTAGTGCGCTACTTTTGTAGCTAAAGTAGTGCACACTTAGCAGCGCTACGTATTTTATTTTGTATTTTGTAATTAAAATATTAAATAAATTTAAGAAAGCTAAACTTATAACTTATAATTACATTAAAAATAATGAAATTTAATTATTTCTTACTATACACTCAAGTATAGCATGGAGTACAGCCAAGATGTGCAAAAGTAGCGGCAGCATAACTTCTTTTGAAAGAAGGGTAGCCGTAGCGCACTACTTTTTGGGGGTAGCACAAGCAACACTGACACAGGCATTCACACTTGATGCAACACAACAAAAAGCATAGCACATCGGAAGTCAAAGTACCACAATGCAGACAATGTGTGCCATTCCATCAAGAATTCCTAGTTGCATGTTGTGTAATGGTGGTGCCATGAAGAAAATAAAGGTGAAAACTGGTATAAAATCCAAGACAACTTTAATGCGTGGCCATACAAAATCCCCTACAATTCAGTGTGCTGCATATCTACTGCGCTACCATGCTTTTTCGTGCATTGCATTACATCAAGTGTCAATAACAGTGTGAATCTACCTTTAGTGGTTTGAAAGGCCCACCTATGGCATGTATATTTGCTTAAGAGGTACTGAAGAATAACTCTAAAGAGTCATTCTTTGCAATTTCCATATATGGTATCTTTCTTCTTGGATCACAGCCAATTTAAAAGTTACACAAAACACTCATGTGCGTGTGAGAGTAAGTAAGAGAGAAAGAAAGACGAAACCCAGACACAAAGAAATTTCCTCTAAAGACGTAAACAAACACGGAAATGAGCCTTAAAGCCGACAAACTCACGTGGAAGGCAGCTATGTTTGTTGAGGACTATGGGATGAGCGCTGTCGCACTGACAAGTGTTGCTCGCCTTGTTACAGAAAGAATGAATCAAATCGTCGCTACATTTGTCCTGACACACGTCTCCGATGAAAAGCCCCAAACTATCCACGACACCTGAAAAAAACCAATCAAAACACTTCTGTTGGTAAATGGCCGCCACACCTCAGAAAGTTAACAACGACGAAATATTTCAAAATCAGTAATAGTTATCAACAAAACAATGATGGGGTCAAATAGGAAGTTGGGTGTGCTGAATCTAATGGGGTTCTCAAATTTGATATTCAAAGTCATCTTCAAGGTCATTCATATTCTATCTCAAGAACGTGATAGTAATGGTTCGGTTCCACTATGACAAATGTTCTGGAAGATTTTGGGGAAAATAAATGTTCCTAAAAAAATAATTATCCAGAATTTTAAAAGGAGAATACAGGTGGCTCTACTATACATAAAATATTTCAGAAATGTTAGCTGTTTAAAAATGGCTGACAAGGTTTGTTAACTTGTTTGCGATGCAGTTTTTGGATGGTCTGTTGCAATGGATTAAGCGAAGGCGTTTGCAACGCCAAAAAAAATTTAGATAATTCCTAAAATGTACAAACTTTGGCCAAATTCAGGACGAAAGAACCCTCCGAAAATATGTAAATGTAATATTTGCTTCCCACGGAATAAATAGTTGTAAGTTCAGAACATTTAAAATAGTATAACTCATTTTAATTTTATTTAGAGCTGTTTGGATTCTTACTTTTTCATTGTTTGTTTTTTTTAATACCACTTCCACTTTACTACTAATGCCCACCATTTTGTTTTTGCTGGAAACTGTGAATGTTCCAGTTTATGATGTCATTAAGCTGAATGTTTTAGAAGATTAACCTAACAAATAATGCTCTAGAACTTTTAAATGAAGATTATTTCTTCCGGATAATTTAAAAATGGAGTCACAGAATTTTAGGAACATTATTTTCCAGAACATTTGTCATAGTGGAGCCATAGCATAAGAGTGAAAAAGTCAATTAGAAAGTTGTAGATCACCATCAAATTAGTATAAAACTGTTAATATTAACTTTTTTAGTACAACAAGTCATTGAGAAAAATTAGAATGAAAATCAGACATAATAAAAAAAATATTCCACCTGCGTCCCAATTTTTTTTTTTTTGGTGGGAGAAGTGTTTCCCACAAATCAAACGGCAATAAAACTTTGATCGATGGATCTATCAGACATCGAGTGTCGTTTGATAAGATTACATCGATAACTCTATCTTTAAGAAATCCAATATTTCCCTCCAAACATTCAAAATGGAGGAAAACTCAGAGAAAAATTTGTCGAAACGCGTTACTATAAATAGTTTTGTTTATCTCCGCGAGGTGTAAACCGAGAAAAAAGGAAATAATTCCCCTCCCCTCCCTCCCTCCCCCCCCAAAAAAAAATCCCCGGAATGCGCAAACGTTTCGCAAAATGACGTCATAAAAATGATAAAACCTTTCCAGGTATTAAAAAAAAATATAAAATATGGAAAACGCAGTGTTAAATCGATTAAAAACACTGACGTATGTGATACTAACCATCCGTCGTACCGTCGTCGTCAAACCGAAACGTCTCTTCGTCGTCGCTCTGGTTTTCCTGCTGAGCAGAGACGCACAGGGCAGCGACGAGAGAGAGAAAAATGCATAAATTCATCTCGAACGAACTCGGGAGATGAATCGAGTGAGGGCCATCGAGCGAGATGTCACCTGTTTGACATGTCGCAACCTTGGAATGCGATCAGAATTGGTCAAACGCCATCCTTCGCCACTCTACTCTACTCTACTCGTCGACGACTGATGCTCATCTCTCTCTCTCGAAATATCGTATGGATTTCTATTGTTCGGGGTTTTGTCGCCAGGTGGAGACAAATGATGGTGGTGTGACGAGTTTTCTGTTGTTTGTTTGGAATTATAATGGATTTAGGATGACAATAAAAGAGAAAATAAATGAGGAAATTTAGTAAACAGGTGGTTTCCGTGCAGGAAGATTGAAAATCACGTTTTTCGTTCTTTTTAACGGTGTTTTAGTGACAGACGTTTGTTTTTGGTATGTAGATTCGTTTTAATTCATCATTTTGTCAGTTTTTTCGTCATAATTTATGGGTTTTGTGAAATTTACACTTAATTACAGCCCTGGGAATTGTATTTCACGTGTTTATAAATCAAAATAACAACAAAAACATTTTTTTCTCCCCAATTTATTAATTTTTAATTTTTTTATACCAAAATTCACCACAGGGTTTTTTTTGGTTTTTAAAATTTTCACATAATTTTTTTTGTGTAGAATTTACACTTAATTACAGTCCTGGGAATTGTATTTCACGTATTTCACAACACAATTTCACATTTAACAACAGAAACATAATTTTTTTCCACAATTTATTCTATATTTAATTTTTTATTTACGGTACCAAAATTTACCACTAGGTTTTTTTTTTGCATTTAATTTTATTTTATTGAAATTATCATAATTTTTTTTCTGAAATCACCACTAGGTTTTTTTATTTTATTGAAATTTCCAAAAAAAAAATTCTCAAATTCAACACTAGGTTATTTTAAATTTTTTACTTTTCCAGGTATGGCTCAGCTACAAACATCGCTGTTGGTTGTATTTATTTCTCTTATTGATTTTCCCCGTGTGTGCGACACCACACCAAAGAAAGATAAACTTTTGCTCGTTTTATTGGATGCGTTTCGTTGGGATTACGTGGACGGTTTGCCCTCAACCGGCGGATTTCAAAAGTTTATTAAAAACGGAGTCAGAGCTGAACACATGGTACCGATTTACCCTGCCGAGTCATATCCAAACTATTTTGCATTGACCACAGGTGAGTTGAGTGAGTTGTTGTGCAATGATGTTGATTAGTTGACCTAATTGACGTTAGGGCGGTGAAATGAGGGCGCTGTGTGGGTTTGTCACATTGTAATTTCATTTTTTAGAGTGCCATCTAGTGTTAGAGTTGTGTTTTGGGTGTTTTTCTTCTTATCTTTTAGTGATGAATGGATACAAAGGTGGGTTTTTATGGGTTTGGGGATTTGGTAGTATAAAGAGGCTTCTGCGTTGCGACACTTAATTCTATTGTGGGTGGGTTTAAGCGAAGAATTTCCTGGTTTTTTTTGTTCTTTGTTTTTGTTTCTGTTTCTTTTATTGTGGGGGCTGTAAATCGATTTCACAATGAGGAATTTCGAGGTTTTCCTATTTAAAAACAGGATGTTTTCCGTAAAAATAAAAATAGAGTGAGGGTGGGTTTCTCGCTATTGAGTCAGAAAACATCGAAAAGTGCCTTTGTTGGTGTTTGGGTTCCTGGTTGGTTTTACTTTTCATTTCTATGCATCCATGCTGGGTGTCCCAAGCAAACTGATTTTCCAACGTTGCCCCTGTTAATGGCAATGCAGACTATAATATAGACTATTATTTGCATTGGCAGCAAAGTATGGACGGAGGATGAAATTGTACGAAGTAAAAACGGCTTATTTATATGGGGAGTATTTTTGCTCTTCCGTATAATGGAAAAATCAGTTTACTTGGACATCCTGCACCATGGAGGTGTAATAAAGGGAGTAGCAACTCAATGGTGTTTGTTTGGTACACGCTTAGACAAGTCATTGTTAATTTCCGTCACCAGATGGCATTGCACAACCACCATTTTTGCACATTTAAAAATGTAAACAAACATTTGAAATTTGGTTTCTACAAGGTTTCTGCTATGGCAACAGCAAAAAAGAGACATGTAACATTTTGTTGTGTTTTATAGACCATAGTGACGTTGGGAAAATCAGTTTACGTGGAACACCCAATGATACACTGTAAATGGGGGTGCCTCTTAAAGGGATAGTGCAACGAATTTAAAATGCATGAAATTTATACAGATGAAATTTTAGTATTAAAATATAGTACCTACTCACAATTATTTTCAATTTTTTTAATCCAGTATAAGCTGTGTAAAATCACTGATAAAAATCAAGATCTTCTTAATGGGTCGCCAGTCACACGATCATATGACGTCATAACACATCTGTTGTCAATAAAGTTTAAACAGTGTTGTTGTGCACTGTTTTTATTATTTTTTGATTTCTAACTTCGAAAAACTGTTTAAATGAAAAGATCTCGAGGAATTTGACAATCGATGAAGAAAAGACCTTATAACTAATTTTAAAACTTGTAGTGAGTCATAAAATTGTAACTTGGCATAATTACTGCCATTTACTAGTTCATCTACAGATTTGACTACAAAATTATAATTTTCGTAGCACTATCCCTTTAAGAAGACATCAAAAGTGTGTAGTGTTTATTTAAGACTCTTGTAGGACAGTTGTAGATGCATATTGTTTATTTAAGACAGTTTTAGGGCAGTTGTGGGTGACTTACATCTGCTGATTATCAAATTTTGAATTGCTTAACTTATTGGATTGTTTGTCGTCACAAATTTTGTTTTTGTACGAATTGTGTTCAGTTTTGTCCTTTGACAGGTCCCATATGGCTTTACTATATCTGTTGGGGACTTTAAACATTACTACCATTACTCATAACCAGGTGATTTTTATTTATTTTTTCATTGATTTATTAAATAATAGGTTTGTATGCCGAAAACCACGGTGTTGTTTCGAATTACATGTACGACCCGGATGATGACATTGTTTTCGACATGGGTGAAAGTGACGACGCCCAACGGTCTTCTTGGTTCGACAGGGCTGAACCAATATGGGTGACGGCCGTGCGCAACAACATAACAACAGCACATTTTGAGTGGCCCGGCGGTCACGTGCCCATCCGAGGAATTCTTCCGCATATTTCAAATCCTTATAAACTCCATTTCTCGCCTTTCAGCTTGAGATTGCGCTTGCGCAGAGCCGTGAGGTTGCTGGCATCCGACAAAATACAGTTTTGTCAGGTGGGGAAAACCGAAACCAAAACCGTTGCACATCCGCGAGTTTTTAATTCTCCTTTCTGCCGATAGGTGTTCACCGAATGGACTGACATCATGGCGCATTCCCTGGGTCCGTTCGTGATGAAACATATCATGGTTCCGGCATTTCTTGACGGAATTATACTCGATTTCATCGATTACGTGAAGAAGAAAAGATTAGATAAAAATGTAAGGCCGTACAATACCGTACCGTACCCATTACGATTTTTTTTTGTACTTTACAGTTGAATATAATAATAGTTTCTGATCACGGAATGACAAATACTGATGTTTTTTCGGTGAAAAGTCTGAGTATCGATGACGTTATAGATATTGATGACGTAGATTTCGTCATTGATCACGGATCCCATATGGGAATTTATCCGAAATGCGACAAAGAGGAAAAAGTTCGTACAAAATGCGCGGGAAATTTAATTTAAAATATAATTTTGAGTCGATTTTTATTCTAGATTCACAATCAATTAAAGAATAGTAAACTCTCAGGGATCAAAGTTTACAAAAAAGATGAAATACCTTACAGTTATCACTTAAAAAACTGTAATAGGGTACCACCAATTTATATCGAAGTGCTCAAAGGATACTACATGCTGCCAGTATTAAAAAATTAATTTATTTTAATTTTTTCATGTTTATTTATATATTTTTTTTGTTTTATTTAGTTAAGGAACAAGACGAAACAAATTGGTGCTGGACCTGTTGATTTTCAAGTGATGGGGTACCATGGGTACAATCCTAAGGATTTTCCAGACATGTGGGGTACCTTCATTGCCTCTGGACCAGGTGGGGTGGTGAAATTGTGAATTAACGGGTTGTTTGATACTGAACAGCGCATATGTAGTAATTTGCGCCCTCTAATGGCAGAATTATTGCAGTGTTTGGCATTGTCACAAGAATAATGATTAAGTAATGAATGATAATGAACTAGGCCATAACCCCCTGTAGGGGGTTATGACTAGGCATGTTAATTTGTGCTCTCTAGTGGCAGAATTGTAAAATCAATTGAGGTACTCTTTCAGTATCGTGCAACCTGGTTTACACAGGCATTCACACATGATGTGGGGTACCTTCATTGCCTCTGGACCAGGTGGGGTGGTGAAATTGTGAATTAACGGGTTGTTTGATACTGAACA
>JAQFZO010002882.1:0-11030 GCA_034695885.1 Geophilus flavus | reverse complement strand
GCATTGGCTCACTTGTTTATGACATGGACGTTCATGTGTCATGTGGTCTATGCATCTAGACCACAGATAGCACGCAACGTCCTTCGAACGTCCGTATTATGTCTTTAAATCCCAAAGACATCCAAGAGTCATTTGGTTTTCCATGGGATGTCCTAAGGATGTCCTCAAAATCCAAATTAATCCCTTGTGAAATTAGACCGTCCTAATGACGTTCTAGTGACGTCCTTTACTTGTATACTGACGACCTTATTTGGACAAAAATGGACAAAAAAGACGTTTGGGATAAAAAAAAAAAACGGACATCCGAGTGATGTCCGAGTGCTATCTGGGACGTAATAAGTGATCTACGCAAAGTCTGTTGACTTACTTATATAAAGAAAAATTTCCTTTTTGACCAGATGGATGGATAATTTTTTTGCTCACTGTATATGTAGTCGAGTGGGAATGTCGACCAAGGATTTCTCTTAATTACGAAACAAAAACATACGTTTACGAATTAGAGCGATTTATAAACGAAACCCATTCGGGATGGAGCAAAAGGCCATAAAATTTCGATATTTCCATTTACATTGGAAACGAAAAAAAAACATAAAATAAAAAGAATTTCCATTTCCTTTGATTAAATATTCAATTTTTTTTCATTCTTTCTTTTTTTTTATTTGAAAAAGAACCAGAATTGATGGCATTTCTTCATAGCAAATTCAATTTCCAAAACCTTCGATTCTCGTTCTTAAGATTAAAAAAAAAAATTTTGTTTAAATTTTTTTTTTTTTTTTTGAAAGAAATCAAGTTAGATTAGTGATGATCCATCCTTATGGGAAAATATCCACTCATACTTGTTTCGATTGTCATACGAGTTGAAATTCATTTCCATCTCATTTAGGCCAGCATTTCCGCGTTTGCATTAGCGCCGTTGTCTGGTGAAAAGTTTGATTGAGAACCAATCGAAATGTTGGTAATGAATCAGCTGCATTTGACACACGAGCTTCCCATACGTGAAATTCTGGCTTAATGAGTTCATATTTGTTTGAGCAAACTTAATTTACTTCCTATAGTTTCATAGCAGCTAATTGGTTTCAAAAATGGGAATCCGCTTCTAACGTTTCCTTTAAATCCTCACCGACAATTAATTGCAATAATTCATCTCACTCTCAACAATTTATTCAGTAAACAAATTTTTAAAACCTTTCCATATGAGAATTAATCCGGAATTAAAATTAATTTTATTTTTTTTTAATTTGGAATTTTTAAAAAAATATTTAGTGCATTGGTTGTTTAAATGAAAACGCTATTAAGTCGAAACGTGTTGACGCAATCTGTTTTGGGCTCGCCTCAGTTCCTCCGCAATGGATCACCGAACCTCAAGACACGGCTGTACTGGTTGGAAGCCGGCTTCAAATCGACTGCAGTGCAACGGGATTTCCCAGGCCGAGCATAACGTGGAAGAAAGCAGTAGGTAAACACACTAAAGAAATATTTCTCTCTTTCATTCTCTCTCTCTTTCTATCCCTAAACACATGGAAACGTTAATTTGATGAGATTTTATTTATCGAGCGACAAAACTTTGAAATTTAGGGTTTTTTTTGTAAATATCGAAAGCAAATACTCTTCTGGTTTAAGACGTTAAATATTATTCATGTACGATTGCGTATGATATATATTTTTCAAAAAATTAACATAATCTATAAATGCAAATTATTACGAACGGCATCCACAATGGAACTTCGAGGACTTGTTTTTTTAGGTTTTAGTAAAAACTATGACAAACAAAATTCCTGTTATTCCTGTGTTTTAGAGCACATTTTATTGATCTCTAAAAAGTTTCAAAACAATTCTTTAAATATTAAACAAATGAGAGAGAAAATTAAATTTTTGCCTGTACTGATAAAATAATAAGCCTGCGAGGGGGAATAACATAAACAAACACGTCAAAACTCAAATAAAATACCATATAAAATTCCTTTACTATTGTGTTTAATCTATCGACCCGTCCTCATCTATTGATTATTTTGCGGTTTAAATGATTGTTTGAACGATAGTGGTTTTGCATAATTCATGCAATTTTTTTATTTTTCTACTTTGTGAAGACAATTTAAGCAATTTGGAACGCGAAGAACAGTGAACTTACATTAAGTAATGTACAGTACGGTATCCCAAAACGTTACCTTCACTCTAACACACAGTGACCAACGTTATAATCAGGCCATATCAAGAATGTTTTTAAAGGAGAAAATGATCATCTCTCATATGCCTTGGGACCATGTTTGAAGTCTGTTCAACACCATCTAGTGTCAATTGCTTATGCTATAATCAACAATTCTGACAGTTTTAAGTTTGGTTTGCTCATCCACCAACTATGGTTTGCTGAATGCAAGTCTGATTGATTGCTTGAGTTTCAGGATTTAGCATTTCCGATGACGTCATTTTAATACCGAATGCATCGCCATCAAGTAGACTAAACTTGAAACTCTCTGAACTGAAATGTTTAGTCGCTGACAGACTGTCTAACATGAAACCTTTGGAAGTGTTACAGTTGATGATCATTCTCCATATACATTCTTGCTAAAACACTGGAGTAACAGAAATTTTGTTTAAGTCTTACAGTTTTTACTAAAATCTTTTCCTCTGCTCTCCTTTAAAAACACGCGGTATGTGTCAGAAATTCATCTTTCGCCTATCGATCACGACCCCATTTTGACTGGTACGGTAGAAAGGATGGGAAAAGGTTTAGCTTTCACCACTTCCCAATCCCCCAATCGCAGTCATGTAATTCCCTCATCCTCTTGTGCTAGGCTAATATATTTGCTCATGATCAATACCCGGGCCTGCCAGTCTCGGTAGGCTACGGTTTCTATCGAGATAAAGGTGTACTTTGATTATCGCGACGTTCCTGTTTAAGTGCTTTGCATCGATGTGTTTTAAAAGGACAAGATAGTTTCTCCCCAAGAGGTGATAAGCAAACTGCAATCCCCCGAATGCGCAATGAAGGACGGCATTGGGTTAATAGCGGACATGTAAAATGCATGAATTAAAGGCGACGTGTCCGTGTTTGGTGGAACGGCGCTTCAATTTTGTACTTAATTAAAAATATCGACTAAAAATTATATTGGCCTGCCATACACTTTATGTCGTGTCACGAAGAGGTGATGCGCATGCGCGTAAAATTGTGTTTCCTGTCTACAGTAGGTACCTTCGATTCGCGATTTCAAAAGTACTGTATACCTGGACAGGACCACGCAGCCAATCACGTTGCATTGATCGGAACACTGCATTCTGGTCCAAAACCAAAATGGAGGCTACCATGTTTGTTTCGCAGGTTAGGTTAGGTTGAGGATGTCGATCAAACAACGCACCAAGTGGATGCCTCTAGTGGATTTGAGATGCGTTTAGCCTCATGAAAGATACGCAACAACGCGATTGCGAACAAATTGTGCCAAGTGGATGCCTAGCATAAAGCGAGGCATAAGCCATGTCTTACCAATGTTGTCACACATTTAGTCACCGATAGATGGCGCTGGCTGGGAATGTATAATGAAACATTTCCAATGCATTTATTTTTTTTTACTTTTTTTTATTTTGACTTTTATTTTATTTTGGGATCATCGAATTGTATCGTATCGGGTGGTCGATGGTGGTTTGGCGAGGTAAAGATTTAGTGATGGACGTTGGATGTCGAACTAATTTAGACCTCATCGATTAATGTCTCTGGCTAATTACATCCTTGCTTGTAGCAATGAGCAATGCAACTATTGATTAATGTCATTTGGCTCAATTACCTACATTCTTTTGATCTATGTAACCACATTTGCTGTGCGCTAACTCTGGGAGATTGATTGAAACATCATGGAAATTCGCATCAATGATTTACCGTTGCATTTTGCTGATTAATGGAGCGTTTGTTGCTTGCAATATGGCGATACGACCCTCAAATGTCACATTCTCTCTAAACAAACTTTTATTAGAATTAAATAAATTGCACACCAGGGGACTCTGAGGGTATAGGAAAATCAGGAGTGTTTCAGAAAAATCACTCGATTCTGATCCAAACATTCCCTGTGCAGGAAAAATGGATTTTAGCGACACATGGACGCTTTCGTTGAGTTTAGAACGTGTTAGAGGGTTTCCAGCTTTTGTGCAATCATAAAATAGTTCCTTAAATCGTATGCTACTCCATAAAACGTATGCTACTCAGATAACTATGGTAATTCTAGAGCTAAAAGCTTAGGCCCGGCGCAGATGGGCGCTTAAGCTCAAGCGTAAGCGCGAAGCAAAACCGTTAGATCTGTGCGGAGGACCTCCATTTTTTTTTTGAAAGTGCACATGTGCTTACGCTTAAAAATCAAAAAATTTGGATCCGAAAATTACGCCTCAAATCCAAGCGCAAAGCCCAAGCGTGAAGCGTAAGCGCAAGCCCAAGCGCCGTTTTGCGCCGGGCCTAAGGAAATAACGGAAACCCAATTAAAAAGCCAAAACTTTAAAACAGAAAATTCACGCATGAAATCTTTGGTTATTCGTGATTATGAGGGTTTGTTTGTATAGAACCATAAAGCAATCTAGCTAATTGTATATCTGCGGTCAGATATCATTAGGTATGATTCAAGTTGAAACAACATTTTTCTAGCGGTAATGCATTTCGGTGTCAAAGTAGTGCAGAAACTAATTAATCATGTTCTGGTTAAATATTTGCACAATATGTTATGAATGCATGCAAAATGCTAGATTAATGTTGCTCAAAGTGGCAACAGCGCTTATTTACAAAGCCATTTTTTTCAGCGTATGAATAAATGACTTTGCTATTTACAGTTATGAGGATTAGAGGGTGGGAAAAGAAGATGGCCATGCAGGGGAAAAAATTCTCATGCACCAATTGGTGCAGAAAATTCTTTTGAAAAAATATTTCACCTTGGACACTTGCAATGTTTCATGAAACCATTTAATTCATAATCATAAATAAGATTAATATTTTAAAAATTATTAAAATAAATATAAATTAAGAGAAAAACACGCTTGCGGCTTGTGCTTAGTACGGTGAACGATGCTTTTACGCACTAAGAAATCCTAGGTGTTAAAAGGTATAAAATGGGTGTAAAGGAATGTGAAATAATTACCTATACCTACAAAGTGTAAAAATACACTAATAAAAGGTGAAAGATGCGTGTAAATTTTTTTAGGTGTATTAAGATGTTTAAGCATGTAAGAGTGGGACAGCTTGTTAATCGCCAATTGCAAAGGGGGTGGAGTCTATTATAAGTATAATTTTACATTTGATCAACTATTTTTATAAATAGTGTTAGAATTACAAAATTACAATAGACTCCACCCCGTTTGCAAATGGCGACCACCATGCTGTCCCACTCTAAAGTTCAACTGTGTAAATCATATCATCTCTAGCACCAATTCTGGCAACTTTGGACATTTAATTAGTTATGTAAGTGCTAAAAACAATCTATAAGGATTGAAACCCGCTATTTTTGTACAGTAAACGAAATTTTAACCCTACCGGTATAGAGTTTTAACTTATAACTATAAGTCCGTAATTATAACTTTATAACTGCTTTTTTGTGCAAACTCTCTAATGTTTGTTTTTTTAAATAATAGACTACAACTTTACTTTACAAAACCACATAAATTAAGAATGCTAAACACGTTTGTCAAATTTGCAAAGAAAGTAATCAGGCACTAACACAACAGAACTCAAAATTTTAAAGCCGCCGTAGCGTATATAGATGTGAAATAGGTGAGTTTCTCTTTACTTTTGTCCAATTAGGGTTCTTGGCAGTTTTCTGGAAAGTTCAGTTGTGTCGAAGAAAGTTTCACTTTGCTAGAAAATCTTTTGTTTTTAAATTAATTTTTGAAACCTTTAGAGTAAAAGTGAAACAACAGTTTCAGCAAAGGATTGAAATGAATAGAAGGTTGGTTTACAATATTAAAATGGCTTAAAGGGGACTTTAAGGACACGAATTTGAATTTAGAGGTAAGTGCTTGAAAATAGAAATAGAACGGTCAATCAGTGCTGAATAAATTATAAGTGGTTGAAGGAAGGAAACATGTACTGCTTAATTCCAGCAGCTAAGGCTTGTATGAGACCTGTCAAAAGACAAATAGAGACAAATAAAGTAAAGTAGAATAAAATAAAAAAAATATTTTGTTTAGGAAAAAAATGCGAAAAATTAAAAATAGCCGCTTTGTAAAGCCACGCAAATCAATAAAATGAAAAACTCTTTCAGATAAGTCTGCAGTATCAGATAAAATTTGTAAAGAAGAAAGCCGTGCACTACCGAGGCACTTAAACGTTGAGGCTGAAAATCGTAAATCTAAAAGACGGACAGATATCGTATTTAAGGTTCAAAAGGCTAAAATGGCCGAACATGACCGGACAAAAGACAAAGATCAAAACTTGAAAATATAAATAGAATTCCAATAATTACAATCCAAGATGCGTACTTCTGGCTTTTCATGATAATCATTATGATGTTTTAACGTCTATAACAGGCATCTTGGGTAGATCATACTATTCAATTTTCAATCTACGAAAAAAGTGCACCCGGAGCAAAACACCCGCGACAAAATTTTTCTTCTTTAAGCACCGAAAGTGGAAATCCTAGTGGAAAATATATGTGAAATTTAAAGAAACTTCCTTCTTTAATTGAATTTTGCAAAACAAGTTTGATGTTTACAAGAGAAAAGAAAAGTTAGTAGTTGTAGCGTTGTTTTGCCGGTTGACAGTGCTTCCATTCTTTGACATGAGTAAGAGGAATGTGCAATGAATTAAGCTTTTATTTTGTCGAATTCAGTGCATGTGCCGAGTTCTCTTTGCGCTCTTGTCTACTTTTGAGTGATGTTGAGTGCTCAGCATTCTAAATTGCTTTTCTGCTCGTGTGAGCCTCTAAAAGCGCCGTTTATTTGTCGTGTGGATCTCGTAAGGTGTTTGCGGCAGAGTGGAAGTGAGGTGTTTGCCTCCTCATCTCGTGTCGTCTCCGCGTTTATTGTCATCTTTCATTTGATGGCATCTTTTCTTAAGTTTCAATTTTTCATGCGTTGTTAGAAATGCGTGCGAATATGGCGATGCGCTTGTTACGTCCGCCATGTGTCATTCCGCCTGGAATTAACTATGACAATTTTTTCTCCCTCGTTTTTACGCTTTTAAATGACAAAACACAAGTCTGCGTATTCGTCATGTCGCGCGCCAACAACGTCGTTTCTCATGAGACAGCTGTGTAGCGGGTTTCGTGAATTTCTTTTCTCTCGCCGGCGAGCGGGGGGAAAGAGTTGAGACGCCACTTGCATTCATTAAGTGTGTTAACGGGTTTAACTCTGTGTTGTGTTAAATGTTTTCCCAGTGTCGGCTTTCGACGTTGTGTTTTTGGGGTGGCACTGAGGTCGTCTGCTGCGCAGTTAAAGATGGTGGCTGCCGAGTTGCTGGCGAGGTGAGATATGAAGTCGTTTTGCGGCTGTGATTTTTCTTGTTTATATCGGGTGAGGAAATTTTAGTTTCACGAGTGAGTGTGTTGTAATGTTGGAATAAATTCATTTTTAAGACTTGTGAAAGTAATTAGGCATAATTAAGATGTTGGGAATTTTGTGATTTCTCCACTGTGTTTAAGACCGGGGATTTATGACCTTTAGCTTTGCAGTTCCAGCAATGTTTCAAATAATATAATATAACAATTTAAAATGTACTAATACAGAATGTCTCCATCGTCTAAGAGATTGTCGATAGAGTATTGCTGGTATAATAATGTTTAATGTCCCCGGTGGGTGGTTATTGAGGCCGAATAAGAAAAAAGACACCAATGGCACAACCAAAATGGAAAAAACAAACCAAAAATTAAAATAGCTTTCAAAGGATATATGTTGAAAATAATCATCATTCGATTGGTGCGTTCCCCATCCCTATTGGTTTACAATTGAATAAGAGGAAGACGCAGCTTTTCTTGAGATCTTTAGACATTTTGCGGTTACTTGCAAGTCACCCACCAAGACCCTTCCGGGTATAATGCTGCATCAGGGGCTTCCACTGGCTTTATGTTCACTTGTTCGGGTTCTAGTGTTACCGACAACCCTGGCCTCTTCCCTGGCAACACGAGTGACTTTACGCCCACCTGCCGAACAAGTGTTTTTTTTTAAAAAAAATCTTGCCACTGCCACAGGTAGAGGCTAAGACTTCTTCATATTTCTTTCAACCGGTATCGAACAAGTCATCGGAGACCTCATCGCCTTCAGGCCCTTCGACATAAAATCTGGAATTGACCGAGGTTAGGTGCAAGTTTGGAACTACATCGAAGGAGGAAGCCAGCAGCGTTTGTATGACTCCAGAGACTCGTACCACTGCCAGAAATCACCCATCGACGAGTGAGTGAGCATAAGTTCAGCATCGAGATCGAAAGACTTTACCGATGAAAGCTCCACATGGAATCTTAATACCCAAAGAATTTGTTGGAATTAATTTAGTCGCCACTAGAGCGTGTTGTTAAACAACTTCCTGTAAAGACCCCGGACTGTATGTAACGCCTTTACATTTGAATAAACTGTAGATGCCATATTGGAACCTAAAACTAACAGACCTAGTTCTATCATGAATAGCCTAGCAGCATGTCATTGTCACACATGAAGGCATTGTTGAGACCTCAGCAACAGGAAGCTATGCTCCCACTTTGCCGCCTTTTTCTTTTGGTTTGCATGTATTGCAGTCACCGGCTGAAAAATAAAAATGGCAGAAGCAAAGCAGCTCATGATGCATTAAGTATCAGGGCCATGGTTATATGCTGATCCTAGGCCTTTAGTAATACAGTAGTAATGTAAACTTTATGGCCACCAGGGGCAACAATGGCCATACGTGACCTGACAAGACAAACATTAAAATTAACAAATAAAATTTCAAAAGTCCATTTTAGTACGCAGTTCTATTTTAACAAAATTAAACTATCTCAATCATTATGTGCATTCAATCTTTTAGCTGCTTTTAGGCCATAAACGAATTATACAACTTTAGATGATGCAAAAAAGTTATTAAAAGTCATAGAAATCGTTTGTCATAAAAATAGCTTTTAGCTAGTACTGTATGTTAAACGCACCTTGCTCATCAAAAGTTGCAGCCTGGTGAAAAATAAATTTATTTCACTTCTGATGATGTCTTTTACGTCACGATGACGTTTTTTATGACATAAAAAGTAAAAACAAAGGCATAAAATCCTCGTTTGCAAAAATTAGAAATTCCTAGTTTTTGCCAAAGTGGCTCGCATAAAAGTCTTTAATCCGAGCTCACGCATAACTGACCCCATGATGTCATCATGAGTGATCACGAGTATTTTTAAGTGACAAGTGTTGCCAGCATACCCTAGTGGTAATTACAGAAACTAGCCAAATACCAAATACCAAAATCGGATGCCAAAATTCATCATTAATGGCAAAAGCCAATTCATAGGCAGAAGTCATAGTTAGTCGCCAATCCATTCAATCATAAGTGGGTTTTTATAATTTTTACACAAACCATTTTAGTAAAAGTTGACTTTTGCCCTTGAGAATGAGATTGTACGTATCCCATCGTGGTTCCACCAAAAGAAAATGTGACTTCTTCATCCTGGCTACCAACAGCAAGCAAACTAGAAATACCATTACATCACACACCAACAAATTCGTGCAATGCCCAGCTGGAGACACACGATAAAACAGATGTTTGCCGGTGACTGATAAAGACATACGTGACCTCTCGAAAGAGTCATAACAAAAGACTAAATTACACAAAAGTTAAACCCAGACAGCAGCTCCAATACGTGTGGAAACATCATATGCAGACAAACATCTACAGCGGTGCAGCCAAAGCGAAAAGAGGGAAAACACCACGCATCCCAAATCCGATCAAATGCATGACAGCTCGCAAAAAGACATGCCAGAAAACTGCATTCCATCGACGGTAACCCCGAAAAATGCTCCATTTTCTACATGACACTTAATGAATTGCCTGTAATAAGTGCTCAATCAACTATTCATCATTCCCAACTTCCTACCATGCGCAGTAAAGAGATTTTTATGTCGCTCGCTTTTTAATCAGCTTTCGAAGCCGAAGAAATGCAATTTTCGAGAAAAAGGGGAAAAGCCATTAAAATTTCCATTCATTTGTTGGATTAACCTATTCAACCACAGAAAAGCCAATATACTGCTATGGTATAGACCCGTAGAATGTCCCCTGTAGTCTAGAACACGCAAATGCATTAGTCTTGTAATGGCTAAAGACTTGGAAAGTTTATTTATCAAAGAGAAAAAAAATGTCTTTTTTTGGACAGTTGCCTAGTTTGGGTGGAATGGAGGAAGACTTGGCTTTTCTACATTTTGGCACTGCATACGGTGCCGTAGTTCAGTAGCAGTTGCAAAACTGGCCGTAAATGACATCAGGAATTGTATTAATATTCAATTTGAATCGCTTAAAGGGGACATCTGAATGGGGGATGTAGTAGTAGTATAATATAGTTTAAGGTCCCGCAGCGGCAGCAAAGGCCATATGGGACCGGACAAAGACAAACATCAAAACTAACAAAAATTTCAATTCCCATTATTAATAGGACATGGAAGTTCATGCAAATGCATATTGTTTTTTTCTGTTTCTATTACACTCATTTTAACTTTTCTCAACAAATTACAGTACTTGTAGGTGCGATTGAAAAAAGTTACTTTTAAATTGCATATAATTGTATATTTTAATGGTTTTTAAAATGCATGCATATTTTGTCGGTTTTAAGATTTGGGTGCATATATTTGGTGATTTATGGGGAATTTTTAATGGTTTTTTGTGAATTTTGGTGACACTCAGTTGAATTTTTGCAATTTTCTGAAATTTTCGTTTCCACGGTGGTTAATTTTATCGAATTTTTGTGACTTCTGGTTCAATTTGGTGATACTTGCAGTTTTGGATAAAATTCAAACAGAAATCATAGAAATTTGAAAAAATGAAATCAAAAATCAATTTCTGATTTAATTTTTGCACATTTCATTGAGCGGAGAAAATTTAATCGAAATTCACTGAAATTTGCATA
>JAQFZO010002881.1:0-11034 GCA_034695885.1 Geophilus flavus | reverse complement strand
ACTACAAAATATAATTTAATTTAATGAATTAAAAATATATTTAATTAATTTCAGATCAATTAGGTGATGCCATAAGTAAGCCGGAACGTCTGATTTCGATTTTTCTTTAAACTAAATGTTTTAAAGGTAATAATTCTTTGTTTTAGATAAAAATAAAGACGTTCTGGGTGCGAAAATCGACGAAGTAAAAAAGTTGTGTGAAGAACATGAAAAAACCATAGGTAAAAAATAGCATTGTATTCTTTTACTCTAGTCATTACAGTTGTTAACACTAATAAAAATAAATATTGGATTGTTTTAGATAAAAATAAAGACGTTCTGGATGTGAAAATTGATGAAGTAAAGAAGTTATGCAACAAAAATGAAAAAGTCATTGGTAAAAACAACATACGTTGCATTCAGTCTATAAAATAAGTCTGATGTATGCAACATCCCTCACAGAACATTAGGGGACAGATTGTGCTGCATTCTGTTGGGAAAATTTATTTGGCATCACAAAATGGCAACAAGGTCAATTGTCACGGCAATAACAAATAACAAAGCATTTTACAGCAAAAAACGAGCAGACGCTGTTGTTTATGTTTTGCACATGCGCAGATTGTATTACCGTACTCTTGCTCATGTGTAACGGCATTAGTTTCCTAACAGAGTCAATAGACTCTAGTTTCCTAATATCACAATGCCCTCGGCGCATGTGCAGAACAACATAAAGAAACGCGTCTGCTCGCTTTTTTCTATGGAGGTGCCTAGTTATTTGTTGTTGCCATGATAATTGACTTTGCTGCCATGTACTGTAGTGATGCCATAAGAATGCACCACAATCTGCCTGTTAATGTTCAGTGAGGAAACTAACAATGTTGCATGCTTCAGAGTGTTTATTTACTTCTGGTAATACATAGTAACTATAAGCAAAGCAATTGCCTGAGAAATTTCCACGAAATATTTTTACTTTATCAGAATTATTATTTGTTTTAGATAAATATAAACGCGACCAGGATGTGAAAATAAATGAAGTGAAAAACCTGTGCGACGCAAATGATAAAACTATAGGTAATTGTACTGCTAACGATACAACTTGACGTGCGGAAACTAACATATTATTTATTACTTTTAGTGAAAAATAGATGTTCTCTGGACGCCAAAATCAACACGGCGAAGGAGTCGTTCGAGAAATCCTTAGGTAAAAATAATGTTTCCTTAACGCTAGTTGTTGTACTAGAACACGCCGTACACATGTTTTAACCCGTGTTATGACGTCATATAACGGTCGAAAATGGCGCCCACATTTGAAATGGAGTTTTCAGAATCGATGAAGAAAAGACCTTATAACTAATTTTCAAGCTTGCAATGAGTCATAAAATTATAACTAGGCATAATTATTGCCATTTACTAGTTCATCTGCAGTGTTAACTCCAAAATTATGATTTTCGTTGCACTATCCCTTTAAAGCTCTCATGGATTTCCATTGGATTTGTCGAAGATTTCTTACAGATTTCCTGATGAATTTCTAGATTTCTGGTTGGATTATAATCCAAAAAGGACTTTGAATGCACATAGATAGGTGCATTCAAAGTTCTTGTTTTTGATGTTTACCTCCACTTTTTCTGTTTTTTTTTCCATCCAATCCAAAAAGTCATATTCTATGCTAAAATCGAGTCCAAAAAGTCTTAATTCCGTTCAAATCGAGTTCAAACTGTGAGTGCAAAAAACTGTATTTATACGGTACTAAAACTAGAGTTCAAGAAGTCGTAATTCCGTTCAAATTGAGTGCATAAAATTCGTATTTTTGCTAAAAACCCAGCATAAAAACTTTGTAAAAATGTTTGCATTTTTGTCAGAATTTCAGTCTTTTTTCAAATATTTTACAAATTTCAACTTTTGTGGCTAATGATTGATTTTTTGATGTAGTGACGTCATTGATGAGACGTTGATTGATGTGTAACATTCAGTCTTAAGATGATTTTTGTACGTGTAAAGTTTGAAAGTTTGTTGTGCTGTAGTAAAGAAGAACTTATTTTTGTACGTGTTGTTTTTTATTTAAAACATTAAGGACATTCTGAATAACCGAGGAAAGATTGAACTGAGAAATAGCATTTGGACAGGAATTGACGAATTCGTGTGTGTGGCAGTGAAGGTGAACCCGAGGTCGTAATGGCCCAGTAAAAGTGTTTTTTTTTCTGCTATATTGAAAAGAGAAGTAAATTCAAAATGAATCAATTAATGAATCTAGTTTTGTTCATAATATGGTGAGATTTTTCCTAGGACCTGAAAAGTTTTTGCTATTTTATTTGGTCAAGTATTTGAATTTTTACCGTTAACGGCGGAATGTTATAGAACCAGTAATGGAAGTGTTGATGTGTGTGATGAAATGTTTGCTGGAAACCTATGAACTTAAAAAAAAAACATTCATGGCATTATCTACCGATATTACTTTAATACTTTATTGATGTAGTTAAACAGAAATGTAGTATTCATTAAGTGCATTTGTAAAATTTGTAAATTAATAAAATAATAAAATAAAATAAAAATTGTAACAGTGTTAAATCGGTAAATTTGACTAAGCAAGAATTTACAGTTAAAGCATATAAATTTAATTTGCACAGCTCAGGAAGCAGAAGCCAAAGAGATCTCTCCTATAGAAATATAACATTTATTTTAAAAAATGTAAGCATGTTTAATTTAAGTTTCTAAAACTTAATGTAAAAAGTTTCTATACGTACTGGAATCCATACCTATTGTTGGTATAGTAGCTAATTTTAAGGCTCAGTCACAGTTGAGGATCCTGCAGTTAGTAGACTAGTTCTCTCCTATAGAATAATACTGAATGTTTTATTATTTACAAATATATTTTTGATTTTTGATTTATGATACACTTACTTGGACACACTGTTGTTGATATGAGAAGACGAAGTAGCAAACACACAACTAAAACATAAATCATTATGTTAGTCAATACCTAGTATTAATTTTATTTAATGTCAATACCAATATCACGCAGAGAATCATGCCCACAATGTTTTCACCTGTGCCGAGAAACTGAGAATTGAAAACGAAATAGTATTAATTTCCTGACTCGTGAAAACTATAGAGCAAATTGCTGTACATTTTTAGCAAAACCAAAATATATATAGCAACAAATAAACCACACGCCACCAATTCCATGAGCCCAAAGCCATGCCCTGTGATATTTAATCTGTAAAAGAAATTAAAAAGAAAATAATAAAATAAAATAAAATAAAATAAAGTAAAGTAAAGACAAATAACATTTTTACTAACTTCTAACAGGGATACACCTTGGCGCACGTGAGCTACTGTCAAACCAAAAAACATTGCAGCAAAGATGATATAAAAGAAGCCCATTGCCATCAATGCTAGTAAATTTTGATGAAGAATATTAATATTTTGTCAGTTCCTATTTTAGCTTTTAAATTCACCGTTCTTGAAATTTTCTAGAAGGGAAGCTGTTTCTGGGTAAACATTTATGGCATCCACTACGTCCGCATAGTCTTTAAACTTCCATATTGCTGCTCCAGTTAACACACCTGATAAGGACTAAAAATGTTGTTTGAAAGATATTTCGCTTAAGAGGTAAAGATCGACTGTGGTATCGAACTTACAAAGCTATAATTTCTTGCAATGTTGGCTACAGTTTCTCTGTTGCTTGAAATTGATACATCCATGGCTACTAACAAGCTTCTCAGTGAAAATTTAAGTACATTATAAAACTTATAAGTGGCTAAGGAAATGGTGGGAGAGAATCATAAGATTAGGAAAAGTTACAAGTGTTTCATCCTGTTCTGGTACAGAAATCCCAGAATTTTCTTTTTACTTCCTCTGTTTTTTATTTTTATTTATGACTGATCACATGCACTAAATGAATTATGTTTAACACTAAATTTAATAGTGTTGCATCTGTTACTGATTTCCGATTTTCATCTGATACGTGATGGGCTCAAGTTACAATTATCAAAATTATGTGATCAAATCGCACTACACCCTAGGAAATCGCATGCCCATTTATTTATCGGTTTATTAAAATTCTAAAATGAATGGTTAGAGATTGGTCATTAGAGCGAAAACCGGAAACCATGAGTTTTAAAGAATTTGTCACTATCGTATGCCATCGTATATTCGTATTCACTAAAGGATATAACCGAAGGGCGAGGGTTACCAATGGAAACGAATAAAATCAGCCGATTTTACGAGATGTTGATATTGACAAGATTTGCGCCAAATTAAAATTAAATTCCTCCAAAAATTGAAGGAAGTTCGATACTTATGTGAATTCAAAAAATCGATTATGGCTGGTTACAATCCCAAATGACGATTGGGAAATTTGCTCTTGCACTTGTCCAGTATTTTCAAGAACATACAAGTGCAAACATTTGTCGAGAGTGGCCATTTCTGAAGGAAAGTTTTTGTTTCCACCCCAAGCCAAAAACATTCCTTTAGGGCAAAAATCAAAGTGGGGTTGAGCCGGTTGACCAATCCAAGGCTACAAAAGCTTGAAATTGAGGGTATACAAAAATCTCAGTGGGGAAAAAACATTAAAAAGCAAATTATTGTTAAGTATTGTTACCAGAAAGTGTCACGGAAATGACGTCAAAACGCGCCAAATTTAACGCTTTGCACTAAATTTAAATGAAAATAAAGGATGACGTTGTAATGGGGGGAAAAAGCGCCGAATTTTGAATTGAACATTGCTCATTTTCTTACCACAAGAAGTTGCTACTCAAATCATGTCTTCAGTAAATGAAGACCTAAAAAGACGTACCCCGAACATCGAACACAGAACCTCGAACCTCAACAAACAACAACAGTACGTAGTCAATAGCTTGTGGCCAGTGACAAGTGACCAGTGGCCAACGGCCACCGTCCACGTCCCCCGGCCACTGGCCACTTGACACTGGCCACGGTCAGTGGTTAGTAGCTTGTGACCAGTGGACAGTGGCCAGTGTCAAGTGACCAGTGGCCAACGGCCACTGTCCACTGGCCACTGTCCAAAACAGCCCTTGCCCATCCCCACCACAACTACAAACATCGAACACCAAACCTCGAACCTTGAACCTCGAACCACAAACCTCGAACACCAAACACCGAACAACAGTGGTTACTGGTTAGTAGCTTGTGACCAGTAGACAGTGGCCACAACAGCCCTTGCCCATCCCCGCCACAACTACAACGTCGACAAACAAGCATCAATAACCGGTCAGGGAGACGTGGTTCGATTTCATAACAACACAACAACCAAAACGACCAAAAACAACGCCAAAAAAAATAATCGAAAGGAGCACCACGACCGCACGACCACACAAACAACCGTTGTCAATTGCGTGAAAAAACAAACATACACTATAACAAAATCATAAACAAAAGGTTCAGATAATTAACACAAACAGCACTACAATCGTCAATCACAAACATCAATAAAAACAAACAAACGCAATGCTGCATAAAGACACTAGGCGGCACAAAACCCAAACAAGAAAGCAACCCAAAATTTAGGATTTATGATTGGCGATTTATCATTTATCATTTTTACAAAAAACTCCAACGCCACTAAAGATGTTTCACATAAAACATCGTTCGCGAGTAAAACAGTACTCCCATATTTTTTTTTTTATATTTCTCTTATGTTCATCCTTCAGTTGAAAATATTTGTCTTTCTTACCACATGGTTTCAGTGATGAATTTATCCACTTCTAATTTTTCTGCTGACCATTTAATGTTTCTGCGTATCTGACATTGTATTGAGGGTACAAGTAATTACGGTCGATCAAATGTGATTTATCCTTGAAGAATTTAATCGACCCTGAGAGGTCGAATGTCGATTTTCTGGTAGAACTTTTTCTTTCTTCGTTTAATTTTTTATTGCCTTTACCATGGTTGTGTGATAAGTCCGAAGAGCTCTGAAGATTGTTCGCAGACGACAATTTATAAACTGTTGTCGTTTGTGTAAACAGATGATGCAAACTATACAAGTCAACGTTATATCTGATTGACCAAGATGAACACAGAGACGCCGAATGGGCTGCACTGCATGATTATTAGTTCAGGAGTTTTTGAAATTTTTTCCCGCTTAACTCCCATACTCTGTGTCAAATTTTGAAAAAGTTTTCTCATGTAATGATGGAGAAATAATCAATCCAGCACTTTTGGTTTTTTTTTTTTTTTGCCGTCTCAAATTTGTTTTTCTCCTAGGAACTGATCCAAATGTGGATGGAGTTGCCATGCTGGTTCGTCTCCATTTCACTACTTCCATTTTGTTTCGAGAACTTGGAGTCGAAAATCTTTATCGTAAAGCCATTCAGTACCATTTCGCGACAAACTTCTGGGAGGAGTCGGTATCAATAAGTTATCACCATAGAGTTATATTACTTTTAACACGCCCTGAATTATTTGCTCTAGCAGCGCTTTTACTTTTCTCTTTATTTCATCTTTTATGCAATGTAATACAGAAATAAAAATAAAAATGTGCCAATTAGAATGCACTTGCATTAAAATAAATTTAATCGTGAAGTTTGTGTGAACTAAATATGAAAGAAAAAGTTTTATAATTTCTCTTTGTAGGAATTAATATATGATTCGGCAAATCATCTGATGGGTCGTATGAGCAGCTGTATCACAAATTTTTACATAGTGAAATTTTATTCAAATATATTTATCGTTTGATAATTGCTGAAATTTAAAGTCAGCAACTGTGGGTTTTAAAGTGCTGCCATCTATTTTCACCTTTTGAAGTAACAGTCGAAGGTTTGTATTGTAGAGATGGCAGCGCGATAAAAAAAAGGCGAGAGAAATAAAATAAAATGAAAAAATAATGTTGAATCCTTGTAATTGCATTGCAAGCAAATCTTTGGGCTGGTTTAGAAAATTTGAGCGGCATCTTCTTGGACTTAACTATTCAGGTGCAACTGTTTATTATATAAAAAAATTTAAATACGATTTGGCTTAAATTTACATTTTTTCTAAATTTTTAATCATTCAAGTTTTTAGACCCATTAAAGTTGTTATTAAATTTATATATCAATTTTTTTATTAGTTTTCCATTAAAAAAAATCTTGTTACATTTACGGTCAATTTATTTTTTCTTTGTTTTTAATCAGTAATTCAATTACTAATTGGTTTATTTTTTGAATGAATGCCAATAAAATGCCTCTTTAAAAAAAAAAAAAAAAACACGTTTACTATTAAACTGTTGTATTATTTTCTCACTAGATGCCTCCACCTCCTTGAGGTTTGATAAGAAAGTTTCGATTCGACCGGTCATTCTAGTCGACTGCGACCGATTGCGACACAGATATAAACATAACGAGTAAAGGAGGATAAGTGTCGAGCCGATCGGTGGTTGCGGACGGCGAAGGCCGTTAAGGTGGAAGCAATTTTTCCACGCCCATGGAGGGCAAATTTTATCATTCTTTATTTGTATATATCTTCATTTTTATATGTATCTGGCTTTTAAAAATCGTGGACGCGTGCAATGCAATTTGTGAGTATCTCTCTTAATGCTTAACCGAAACATGCTGATCGAAGTAATCGATTTTTACCAAAATAATTCCACCTCTTTCATTTTAAATCGCTAAAATTTCATAACAAAAACCTCGGCCGCTCCTCAAAATGACCGAGCCAATTTACATCCCGATAACTTTAAGTCCAGTCATTGCAGAGATGAATGAGTGACAGGGTTTAGTCACCTTAAATTTCTTTTACAAATTACATTTAAACGTATTCCAAGCATATTCAGCATTTCACAACCCCCGTTACAGCAACACCGCGTTGTACACTGTAACAATGCCGTGTTGTTACAGCGAGGTTCACCTCGAATAGTTCAAAAACCTGGGTAAGGAAGCAGAAATCCGGTTTTTTTCACGTACTAAATTGTTTTTTACTTACTCATAGAAAACATAACGTAATTTTTAATAGTGTTTGAGTTAAACAGAAAATAATTTTAATAATTTTAATTTTTTTTGTTATTTACAGACGTTCTGAACGAATACTGCGAGAAACCGTCGTTCCAAGTGTCGATAACACCGTCAAAGCCCGCTACATTCGAGCTGAATGCCACAGACACGATTCCATCCACTGCATCGAAGCAATCGAGTCAAAACATTTTCTCTTGCGTATTTTCTATCAAGCCTAAGCAGTATGGCAGTAACACTAGTCTCAACGTAAAATGGAAAAATTTAGGTCAAGGATGTCCGGATTATGTAAAAGTAAGGCCGAATTTGTAATTTTAAGGTTTTTAAATGTTAGGGGGGGAATTTCTTCCAAAAATGTTTTAAGAACTAATTTTCTGTTTTCGTTTTGTTTTTTTAGATTATGATTCCGGATGAAAACATTTTAGTTCGTTTGATCCCGGCGACTGGAAGCCGTCTTTTAAAGCTCACGGGAGCACCTGTTGTTGATATACATATGTCTGTTTGCAAATCTCGAAATGTCGATAGTTTTTTGGAAATATCTGCATCGACCAAATCACCAAGACTTGGTACAGATTTTTTTTTCCCTCTTCATTTTCTTTTTTTTTTGCGGTTTAGGATGATTATGTGTTCAATGATTTGCATTTTGTATAATGCGTCATTGCGATGAGGTGGCTAATGAACTGGTTTTAGTTGGTTTTTTTTTAAAGTTGTGTCTTAAACAATTTTAAACGAAGTGTAAATTGGTAAAAATGATTTGATTTGATCCTCTTTCGTACCTCCTTACGTGGCTATCAATTTTTATTGATTCATTCATTAAAAAAAAATTGTTCCAATTATTCCAATTTGTTTTTTAAACTTGTTTTCAAACATTTTAGCCTTCTGGTACTGGAATAATTTTTTTTCGAAATACGTATTTAAGTGATTTGTTAACGAGTTTCTGTAATTGCAACAGACTCGGGAAAATTCATCACATAATGAAATCAATAGTAAGCTCGAACCTCGTTATGCGAAACTGACTTATAAGAGATTTCTCATAATAACTAAATTTTGAGTACCTTTACATGAATTTTGAATGATTTACAAATGAATGTATTATTGTAACAACTAAATTTTGGGTCAGTGTTAATTTCTACTAATGTAAAGAGTTTTTTTATCAAACCAATTAATTGCTTTCTTTTTTCATATTGAGTATAACGAAGTTTGACCTTCCTTCATTTCGAAATACAATGTCGAAACAGAATGTTTTGCTACAAAAAAATCATTCTCATTAGCCCAATTCTGAATGGATTTAACATGTGAACATCTATGTCCTTCTTTCATTAATAAGTTATCAAAAATAAATTTTATTTCGGTTTTGACCTACAAAATAGAATTTTCTCAAGACACTTTTCCTTATAGTCATAGTTTAATTCTTATCAAATTAGCATAAAGAATAATTGCAAGGATGATGCTTGTTCAGTACTATTGTACTATTTTATAATTTATCACCATATCTGACGGAAATCATTATAGTTCCGATTTTCCACTGTAGTAGTTACAGTATTTATAGCATTTATTATATTATGTAACCAAATCTAAAGGAATAAGGAAATTACTTGACATTTGAATTGATAATTGTGAAACATATTTTCTTCTTTCCGATTTTAATTTGATTGTTTTTCCTTTCAAACAGACAATCCAACCGATATCTCATCAATCGTTCTTGCATTTCTGGCTCCATTTGCATTCATATTACTAGCCGTCATATTGGCCGTAATGGGCAGCTGCTGCTGTTCCAAAAATTGCTCCAGAACGACAGTACAATCCGGGGATCTCGTGACTAGCAGCCCATCGTCCGAAACTGCATTCTCCCTTGCTGCGAGCCAACCGTCGGGATCTAGAGACACTTTGTTTACCGTGACGTCCGTCGTCGACAAACCACCGACGTATGACGAATTGTTTCCGGTCGGCTACGCGTTCAACGAGTCGGATTTGGATAAAATTCACAACAATTTGTCGAGGACTCGCAATAATGCTCACGGAAGAAACGTCATCAGGAGTTCGTCTACGGAGGACAGGAGTGTCGCACCCGATCAAAATCACACGCAATCCACACATAATCACGAAGGCCACAGCCAAAATGCAACAGCTCAAACTGATCAAGACGTTTTGTGTGGTGTGAATGTTAATGAGTTAGTCGTCGTGGTTTAGACTTGTGAATACCGTATTATTTAAATTTTTTTTTGCCACTCGTTTTATGATGACTCAGGACAGATTTTTTTTAAAGTGTTGTACAGATGCCGTGTTAGAGTTTATTAGGTCACATAATTTATTAATTTCAATAAAATAATTGTTTTAGTTTTGCTGGGCTGTGTCTTATTTGTTATTACAGGCTACAAAATTAATTGTCACGCGGTATTTTTTACACGTTAAACATCAATTGAAATTGTTATATCGGCGATATTATAATATAAGGAACCCTCGATATCGAAAGTTTTTTGTAAGATGTTAGTGTTGTTGTGAGTTCAGTAAGTCACGTGATATCATACCCCACGAACCTTAGAACCCACATTGATGACAGTTCTTCTTAGTCCCTCCTGATCGCGCGACTGGATCACCTAGTAGGGAGTTTTGTTTAGATGATCTTGTTTGGAATATGGTTTTTTCCATGAGACTTTTAAAATGGCTATTTGAGATTATCACTAATAAGGTGGAAGCTGTGGTTTATGAATTTAAAGGAGTCTGGAAGGTTGGGTCGCAGACATATTAATCATTTGAAGTCCAAGGTTTCTCCTCGTAAACCCAGGGTTAGGTGTTCCCACTCATTCAGGACATAGTGACCCAGTGGGTGAGGTACGCCACATCCCTTTGCTTTTGGGCCTGCCCTGCAAATCTCCTACTGGTTCAGTTGTGGCCACACCCGTTTCTTTCTGCCGATTTCTTTTCTGCTGTTTCGCTGGACTTTCCTCGTTTGATCAGCGCTCGGTTATCGGACATCATGAGTCGTCAGCCCCCTCTCGAGTGGCACATGAGTTGCCTCATCTGTGGATCCACCTGTATTCTCCTTTTAAAGTTCTGGATATTTATTTTTCCAGGTACATTTATTTTTCCCAAAAATCTTCCAGAACATTTGTTA
>JAQFZO010002880.1:0-11041 GCA_034695885.1 Geophilus flavus | reverse complement strand
AAAGGTATTTTTTCTTCTGAATCGTTTTGATGATATCCTCTTTGTTAACGAGTATAAACTCTTCGAGCGCAGTTACCCGTTTTGTCTTTTTGCACAATTGGATCGGCAGAATTACGTCGTGGATGTACTGCACTCGGTAGGTTTGATGAATCTTACGTTCGAGTTTGGCTGTTACAGATGAAACGACGTCTTTGAATTTGGCCGTGTTTTTCAAAAACTTTCTATGTTGGATTCTCTCGGGAAGGGCGGGGTCGTATTCTAGACACCCGATGACGTCGAGTATCTTGTCGTCGGCGAATATTATTTCCAACAGCTCCATCTCGCCGGAAGAGATGAAAGCCCGAAAAATGCTGTGGAGAAGTGTTAAAGCGTCGATGTCGTTCGCTTCTTCGGATTTTCGAAAAATTCGAAGCAAGTTTTCGACGTTGTTCCGACCGAATTCAATAAATATCTTGCGGCAATTGTCGAATGCGTTGAGCGATTGCTGAAGATCGGCCAAATAGTCAAATGTCGATGAATTGCCCATTTTCTGACAGTGTGACAAGAAATATTGCGTTTAGAAAGTTTAGAAGGAGTTGTAATGCACGTTGCGTGAAGCGTTGACTAAATAGAGGATTTGTGCCACCCAAAAACCATTAACGTGTCGACGTGCCCATCTAGGATTCACATTGGTCGACATACGTCACGTGTCTGAAATACGACATCGCCCACAGGTACGGTTTACTACTGTATATTAGAGACTTTTTGAACATCGACATATTGTATGGTATTTAATTTCATTAGGATTAATGATGTTGGTTCTCTAGTTACAAATTTTATCCAAAATTCGGTGAAGATTTTGAAGGGGTTGATTTCTTATTTATCGGACTTATGATTATGATGCAAATTTGTCACTATTGGCTCCATCTTGATGGTTCGAATAAAATTTCATTTAAGAGTGAATCTGTGTTTTAGTGAAGTTCGTGAAGTGATATTTTTGCAAATTTATCTGTTTAATGTTGAATTTTAGGATAGAATTTTATCAGCGAAAGGTCTGTGGTTGTTATTTAATTTTGGACTTCACATGTTCCGTACGTATGGTCTTTGTTGCCGCTGGGGACCTTAAAAAATTCCCAAAAGCTTTTAAAATTTCAGGAATCAATAACAATCCAAAATAACTTAAATTATTTACAAAATCATTTAAAATATTCCAGAAAATCAGCTTTACTACACGCAACACATTGCAGTCCACTGTTATAGTTGGGGAATTCAGCTTCAAGTCATGTGTAAATTTCTTTATAATCTGACGAAAATGATAAAGCTTTCCAGCATGACTAAAATTCTATATTGATTTTTATGATTTGGAGGCGTTTGTAATAGCATTTCCAGTAGAAGATAAACCTTAAAATTTTAAAGGCATTCAGCTGCATCCATGTACTAAGTTCTCCTAAATATTCAGATATCTAACTCAAGGTGCATTAAAATCCAAAATATTTTATTGAAGAATCAAACAAAATAAATCATTAAACAAAAAATTAAAAATAAAACAGGAATTGAATTATTTATAGTACCGTAAATATTTATTTATTTTCAAAAGTTTCCAAAAATCTCCTTGTTACTTGTCCAAATTTACTTGTTGACAAAAAAAAGACTACCGTAATTTAATTTACAGCAAACCAGAGTAATTAAGTTCTAATTATGCAAGAAAAAGAAAAGAAAACCAAAATTAATAGCAACCCAGCCACATGATGGCGCCACTGTCAATGGTCACGTGACACGTGACGTAATATTTAAATCTTTGCTCAATATTCGTCTGTTTCCCACCCAAACAGAACAGACAAAGGAAATTACTGAGTGTCCAAGGTATTTAGATTTGAGTGTCGACTCTGTCTTTCATTCTAACCATGTTTCTATGGTCGTAGACTTTAATCTCATCACTCAGTTCCCGTGGTAGCCGATAACTGATTTGGTAATTTCAATTCTTCCTAATTGCAACACCATTTCTGCACGAAAATGGAGGCCGTCAGCTCAATCAGCTTCTACACAAAGGCAAACGAATTATTTTTAAAGCAAGAATATACTTTAGCGATCGAGTATTTCATTCAAGGCGTTAAAATAGACTCTACACATCCCGATTTCTTCGCAAATAGAGCAATTTCCCACATGAATTTGGAGAAATACGAGGAGGCCTACGACGACATCAGTGAAGCGATAAAGTTGGGACAAAATAAGTCATCGTTGTGGCTTCGCAAAGGAATTGCGTGTTTCCATTTGGGACGTTTTGCCGAAGCAAAAAATTCGTTTTCTGAAGGGAAAAAACTACAATGTGATAGAAGAGGTGATTTCGATATCTGGTTGCAACATTGCGATGACAAATTGGAAGAAATGAAGAAAAAACAGAGGAAAAATTTGCTGCCGAAATTAAACGGGAGGAAAAGAAGATAAAGACAACTAAAATTGTTCAAAGAATCTTTGCTCAATGTTTTGAACATCAGCAGCCATGATCAAGTCTTGAGCACGAATGGAAGGATGTTAAAATGAATTTGATTGATTGCAAAATCTTGCGTAACCACCTAGAGTTGAAGAAGAGGTGATGGTTATCATTTTATTTATTAATGGTTAGTTTAATTGATTCCATTGTGTTGCATTGGCCAGAGTAGCCACTGGCGACACTCAACCCTTATTTCTGTCTTGAATTGGATTAATTCTTCAATAAAACAATTTTGCAAAATGTAAATTTTACACAATGTGAATCTTACAAAATATGAATTTTTAGATGTGAATTTTACAAATGTGAAAATTAGATAATGTAAATTTTTTAGATATGAATTTTACAAAATGAATTTTTCAATGTAACTATTAAGTAATGTAATATTTTTAGATATGAATTTTACAAAATGAATTTTTTCAATGTAACTATTAAATAATGTACGGTAATTTTTTTAGATGTGAATTTTTTCAATGTGAATATTAAATGTAAAAATTTTAGATGTGAGTTTTACAAAATGTGAATTTTACAAATGTGAATTTTTTCTATGTGAATATTAAATGTATAAAGTTTAGATGTGAATTTTACAAAATATGAATTTTCACCCAGTGCTCAATTTGATTGCATATTTCAGTTTTTAAAAGTCCATTAAAGTTTTGACAAGACAGGTTTTTCATATTTTTGTAAAGTGACAAGCAGAGTAATGACAGTTTGTAAAAAACATTTACGGTATGTTGCTTCAGAAAGAAAATTTGATTTCATTTTTCAAATTTTTTAAATTTTTTTATCGATGCTCTGTCGATATACTATATATTCCTTATTTTTCATTGCGATGTGTAATTGGCACTTTCGTGGTAGTGTATATGTCGTGAGTTTGGCTACTCAACTTAAATGGATACGGTACGTAATCACATCTCTAAAATACAGATATCAAAATACAGATATCAAAATGGTAGCTCAGAAAAAGTAATGCAGAGAAGCGAAGCATGAATTTTTTATTTAAAAAAATTATAATAATTCCAAAATTAAATTAATTAGATCTTACAAGTTAGTTATTATTCAACCACATTTTGTATATAAATTATTTTAAAATACAGTATCATTTCTAGTTTGGATAGCTATTTCCTTCGTGCCTGGCTACAAGATCATTCAAACTATTTACTCTTGATCCTTATACAAAAAAATAGAAAAAATGGAGAAACGGAAAAGTAACTTATGCTTTGACGGTTCCAAAAATCCTATGAAAATGAAGCAAATACTTTAAAAAGATCTCAAAAATCTTTTATTCCTTTACAAAATCATTTAAAATCTTATGGAAAATCAACAACACAAATTCCCAACTTCCAAGGTTAAAGTTGTAAGTTGTAATTTAATCGGTAAATTCATTATCTAGTTTTTTCTCGGTTTGTTTTTCCATTTTGGTTGTGCCAATACTGGCAATGACTGGTCGCCTCAGCACAATGGAGATATTTGACTTGTATACAGTACGTAAATACTGTGATTTATTAGGATTGTGTCGTTCTAGCGTTTTGTTTTATCAATTCGTTTTGATTACTTTGCATTGTGTGTTTGTTGGACATTTCGGTCTCTTGAAATTGTTTTTATTTGACTTTTGACAGGGTCCCATATGGCTTTAGTCGCTGCTGGGGACGTTAAGATATTATTACTACTACTCCTAAATATTCAGATTCCTAAATCAATCGGAAGTTACTTTTTGGGCCCTTCAAAATCGCAACATTTGACATCAGTTGAAGGCAGATAAAAACTTTCCTGGAAAACTAAAATTCGATATCGAGTTTGACGATTTGGAGGGGCCTGTATGAAGATTTCCGGTGGAAGATTCAACAGTCATATGCCACAAGAAAATTAAGAGTGGATTAAATTTCACACATGGTGTATTAAAACTAAAAATACTTTTATTGAAGAATTAAAATAAAACACTAAACAATTAATAAAAAATAAGAGATAGTATAATTTATAGTAAATATTTATTATTACATTGAGGTTTTAATTAAATCTTCTCTTTCAATCACTTTATACCTTTTTTTCAATTCATCTACAAAATGAACATTTTCAAATTCTTTGCCGAAAGTATTGACAAAATAAACTATAATACTCTTAACATCTTCTAATAGAATAAAATGAAACATCTCGATGATGATCGACTCGAGTAAACAACCCCTCACGTCGTTCCTCTTGAATAACTCTACGATGGGATGAAATAAATTCATCTGAATTATGTGTCGTTCGAAGAGGCGATTTTTTATCCCAACTACCTTCCGAAAGAATTTCAGAGCACTCAAAACTACAGAAACGTGCTTCGATTCCAAAAGAACCAACACGTGTCGCAAAAGTTTTCTTCGTACCATGTAAACCCTCATGCGATACGGGTACGACTGCAGAAAAAACCAAAACAACTCAAGCAAGTCATTCAACAACTCGGCAGTTTTCTGATCGTCAACAGTCAGTTTGAAGTCGGTCGTACAGGCGAACAAAGGCGCTGCAATCTTGGACATGTAAGCTTGGTAGAAATCATCTAGAAACTTTGTCGTCTTGAATTCTTCTGAGTCGAACGAAATCGTAAGAATCTCCGATAAGTATCGTACGCCACCCAACTCTGGATTGCGGGTCCATTCTTTGATTATCGCGTTGACAAACGAACTGGTTTTGAAGACGGACATCTGCTTCTTCACGTACTGTTGAACACCAGACGGTTTGAACAAAGCGAATTCGTGAAGAATTTCGACGGCTGCTGACTTCATGACCGCACCGTCTTCTTTGGCCAATATTATTTCCATTGCTGATACGATGCCACTGTCGAACAACGAATCGTAAAAATCCTCTTGGGCATCGGGTTTCCATTCGAGCGATTTTGCATGTGTGAATAATTCTCTGAGAAATAGAACTATGTCTAGTCTCCGTGAATCGTCGGTCGAATCTTCCAGTTCGTTCAATATTGGATCCAAGAATTTTCGCGTCTTCACCGTGTTGAGGATTGCTTCTATGTGCTTGAGAATGAACGCTCCAAGCGCCGTTAACTCTCCTGTTTCCATGTACGATGGGGTTGGCAGTATCACGTCCTGGATGTACTGTAATCGGTAGGTCCGATGGATTGTACTACCGAGCCTGGATGTCAGAGATGGATCGATGTCTTTGAATTTCGCCGTGTTTTTCAAAAACTTTCGGTGTTCGATTCTTTCGGGAAGGGCGGGGTCGTATTCGAGACATCCGATGACGTCGAATAACTTGTCGTCGGCGAACAGTTCTTTGTATAAAATTATATCGTCGGAGAAAATGAAAGCCCGGAAGATACCGTGGAGAAGTCGAAGAGCCTCGTTGTCTTGCGATTTTTCAGATTTTCGGAAAATTCCCAGCAGTTTTTTGATACATTCTCCTTTTCGGCAATATTTTAAAAATTCGGTGTTGCAGATGACGGATTCGTTGAGCTTTTCGTCGATTTCTGATAAATATTTGATTGTTGTTGAATTATCCATAGCCTGCACTGGAAAAACTGAGAATCGCGCGTCACGTTGTCAGAATCGTTATGCTAATGGCTACCGGAAGAAAGATTTAGGGGGGGGGGGAGAGGGGAGGGGTCTGGAATATGACCCCACCCAACCTGAGAGAAATCGACAAAGGGAAGTTCTTGCGAAACAAGGTAAATTTCAAGAACATCGTTCTGACCCTTTTATCAGAAATTCAGGACAAAATTCGGCAACTAACGTAGGGGTGTGGTACACCTTGGATGCTGTATTTCCCATGCAATCGATGATGGAGCCAGACCGAATACCGATTCTCAGATCATTCGTAGTAAGAACAAAATCCAAATTGTCAAAACGGTCGGAAAACAATTTTCCTCAAAGAAAACGGTCGACGAATCTCGGAGACGCGTCGTAAGATAGTTCTCTACCTGAAGGATTTATTTACATTTTACCAAAAATGATAAACCATTAAAATCTATAAATGTTAAAGCAGGGCTTCAAACCGTTATTTTTTTGTTCCGGTTCAATGTCTAGTGTAAAAATTCGGTTCAAGTTCCTGTTCAGCTTCGAAGAGCCTTGGGAACCGGAGAAGAAAAAACCGCAAATAATACGGTAACCATAAAAATAGATGGAAAAATTAATGGAGAATAATTTTTAAAAATGTAAATAATAGATAATACAGGAATGTCTTGTAAAATGCCTAACAGGTTTGATTGGCTAAATTAAATTCACATAACGTGTTTAAAATTTTTTTAAATTAATTTTTTAGTAAACAACTTGACCTGGTTAAAAAATAGGAAAAAACCAAAAAAAAATACCGGTTTTCGGTTCGGAACTGGTTCTGAAGGTGTTTAATTTTTCGGTTCGGCAAAAATAACGGTTTTTTCCGGTTTTCGGTTCGGGTTTTGTTCCGGTTTGAAGTACCGTAGTTAAAGTAGTACATTTTGCAACGACAATTTTATATTTTCTTGTAGACAGAAAATTTGATTTTATTTTTTAAAATATATTACAATATTCTTTATTCTTGAAAAATTCGGTAAAGACTTTTAAGGTGTTGATTTCATGGAAAGTTTTCAAAAGATGAAGCTAGTTGCAGTAAAGAGTGAGAAAGGCCACCAGCAAAGCGCCATCTCTGAAGTGTCTTCGGAATGAAGATAACATACATAGTCAGGAAGGCGAAGAATTAAAATAAAATCCGATTGCTTACTGTCAGAATGACAAAAATTTGTTTTATAAACGTTAAATTTAATTAAAGTCAGTGTGAAATGTGATCAAATATTTAAATCTATACAGTCGTAAAAGTATATTTTACAACGACAATTTTAAATTTAATGTTTAATGTTTAATGTTTAATGTTTAATGTTTTGTTTTCCATGATATGCAGTAATAACAGAGGTTAAACGAGACTTTAGGAAACTTTGAATGGAGAAAGCAGCCATCAATGAGCCAGACTATTGTATAACATTTTTTTATTAGATTATTTTGTTTTAGAAAGAAAATTTGCATTTTATTTTTCAATTTTTTTTTATTCTTTACTTTTAATTGCGATATGTAATTGCCATTTCCGTAATAAAAATTTGAATGCTGAATGTAAAAATGTATACGTAACCATGGTAGCTCTGACAAAATATTGCAGGAAAGCGAAACATGAACTTTTTATTTTAAAGTATAATAATTCCAAAAATAAAGTATATTTAGTTCTTATAAGTTAGTTATCACTCAACGACATTTTGAAAATAATTTTTGTTAACACAGTCCAGTACGGTATCATTTCTAGTTTCGACAGCTAGTTCCAGCGTGCTTGGCAACATGATCATTCAAACTCGATTCATTCTTGAACCTCAAATTGCATTTTCCGACGAAGCACACGTAATCATCCTTGTGGTGTAGATCCAAATGTTTCATATGGTCAAATTTCGTATAGAAAAGTAAATTGCAGCATTCTTCTGGTTCCATAAATTGCGAATGAAATTCCTCACGATGTTTTTCCATATCGTCACTTCGACACATGTGGTCACAGTTCAATTCGAAGCACATTTCTAACCCCACGACTTCAGTCGGGTTTTTCTTTCTTCGCTTATACATTTCTTTGACACGAGTGAGTACCGTTTGGCTGTGAACAAGATTGAAGTTTTATCTATTGCGCCTGCGCATCACATGATAAAAAATGCAAATTTTATAATGCAAAATATTTTATAATGAATTATGACCTAAAAGAAATTTTTATTTTTAATATTTTTAAGAAAAAATAAAAACGGAAAAAAGCATATCGTATTTATCAACACTTGTAAACAAACTACAACACCAAGAATAAACAGATGATGCAATAATTCTCAGCAGTTAACAATTTCTAAATTTCCCATCAACCTTCACTGCAAAGACAATTATTAAACAAAATTGAATACCGCAATAGGCATAATGAATTCACTGCCTTAATTTTTTTAAACTACCGATGTAACTCATAAGTACATTCAGGGATATAAATAAGCTTAACTCCACCCAATAAACTAGCAAATTTCTATCCAATCGAAAGTAAATACCAGCTATGAATGAGCGCGTAAGACTTCTCAAAGCTCTCGACCAGACTCGGAAAACCAGTTATGGAAAAGCCCGCTACGATCGCGAGATAATGTTGCAAGTTGTCTGTCATTCACAACGAGACGAAGACAAGAAAACGAGACTCGAGCGTGAGCAAATTATCGGTGTGATGGAACAAATTCATGAGGAACTGTATTTCGGAGTGTTTCGCGACAGGAAAAAAAATAAAAAGATGATGATCAGCGTGCGAGACGATTTAAAAACAAAGGCGGAAAACGCTCGACAGAAGATTTTGGGAGTTATGCAGGCAATGTTGGAGAAGAGGAAAAGAAAAAGTACAACGGAGAGGAAAAAAATCCTTGCCAAGCTTGTGACTAGCGATAAACGTGTGGATATGGAAGCGGATCGAGTGAAACGAACGGTGAAACAGCAGACGGAGCATTTGAATACGGAAATGACAAGGGAAACTGAGGCGACCAATCGGTTAAGGAAGTTGCAGGACGAGCATTGCCAAAAAGAATTACTTTTTTGTGTTGAGGTGACGACTCTCACGGGTGAGTTTGGAAATCATTTTTTCTGCAAAAGGAAATTTCATGGGCGTATCATGGGCGGTTGGTGCGATCGTCCTCCCACCCCACCTAAAATCTTCAGAAAATTGCAAAATCTTCAAAAAAGCCTTCAAAATCTTTAAAAAAATCTTTTAAATTCTCATAAAATCATCACAAAATCTTCATATCAAGGCAAAATCTTCAAAAAAAATCATACAGAAGATCACAGATTTTTAAAATCAGGTCGACAAAATTTCGGATTGTGAGGCACCCTCTCCCCACTTTGGGAAAATTTTCCAAGATTTCAATTTTCATCAAAATCTGCGAAAAATCTCAAGGAAATAAAGTCTGCACATTTTTTGAAGGGAATTAGTCACTTTTTGAGGACATTCTGTATTTTTTATAAAGGTTTGGTGCGTTTTCAAAAAAATCGAATTTATTTGCAGAAAAAAATTCCAAAAATTTCCGCAGAATATCTGTAGATTTTCTTTTCTACCACTGAAAGTGCAGAAAAAAAATTTGCAGATTTTAGTAAAAGAATTTTTGATTCTCTCAAAAAATACAAAAATAAATGTCAATAAATTTGTCTCCAGATTTTCTATAATTTTTCATCAAAATCTGCAAAAATGTGCAGATTGGTCAACTAAAATTGCAGAAATCTGCAAAACTTCATCTCTAAGAAACTTTTTTACAATAAACTATTATTTTTTTTCCTTACAGGCGAAACCCAAAACGAAAACATGCGTCGGGAAGAAGAATTTATCTCAAACTGCTTAAACTGCATCCGTAAAGAACATGCAGAACATATGAAACTCGAACAAATGCAAGTGGTCGATAGAGTAAACACGCTGCGCACTCAGCAACGAGAACACAACAAAGTAGAGGAAAATCACGCGGTAGAAGTTCTAAACTACGCAAAAAGGACTCCTGTAAAACTCATGCGGAGACGAGTGAAGGAATACATCGATGGAATTGAGGCGCAGAGAGAGGCTAACACAAAAGCTGAACAGCGAATGGCAGAAAGAATGATTTTCGACATGCAAATGATATATAAAAATCACAGTCAAGCAGAAAGAACCCGTGCCGTCGATATGATTCAAAAAATGGAAAAGGAATTTGAAAATCATTGGAATGTAGAGAGGGAGTTAGTTGACAAAGCATTGAATGATATGGAAAAGAAACTTAAGGAACATTTGGTGCTCGAAAGCGAGTTGGTTCAAAAAACGTTAGAACGATTGAGGGTGGAAGTTGATACACACTTGGAATATGAAAATCAAAGAATTCGATCATTAACAAATTGATTTTTTTATTCCAGAATTTTTTTGTTAGTTTGTTTTTAATTTAATTTGCTTACAGTTGAAAATAAAAAATGAGTGTTTTGTTTACTTCTTCTTATAAATTTTCTGTGATTTTCCAGATAACTAAGAATTAATAAAAATGTTAAAAGGACTTGTTTCGTTGTTAATTTGATTAAAAATGTTATTAACTTATTATTTCTGTTTTTTTATTTTTATTTATATTTTATTTATATTTTCTATAATTTAATTTTCCCGCGTTGAGATTTAGTGACGTTATGTGACAGTATATGTTGTCCGCGCATGGGCAGCCGCACTTATCATTTTGCTTCCGTTAATTGTCTGGTCGTTGTGCGTGTTGTGCTCCAAGGTTGTGCTCGCTTCCAAATGAGATCTTTCATTGGAGTTTTTGAACTTAATTCTGGATTTTGCATGTTAAAGTCTCTTCAAAAGTTAGATTACACTAAAACTTGGCTTTTATACATGTGAATATATATTTTATTTGCTTCATTTTGGATGATGTTTGATCGAGGCTTATCGCGACGCCATATTTGTTTTCTTTGTATGTTTCATTCGTGGTCTTTTTTTTATTCACTGACATTGCGGTGTCTTGACGTTTGTAGAAATTGGTTCAAAATCGTTTGGACGGTTAAACTTGTTAAGATAACATCTCGTATTTTCTTGCTTGCATGAATTTTCTGTACGATTTCT
>JAQFZO010002879.1:0-11042 GCA_034695885.1 Geophilus flavus | reverse complement strand
TCAGATTTACTGACACAAAAGCGATTTGTGTACGAAAGAGACCTATATTTGCGATTTTGCTTGCAAATCCTTGTCAAAATTACAAAACTTCGTAATCAAGAAGTCATACAATCTCTCATAGATTTAAACACGGTCGAATATGCGATAAGTAATTTTGTTTTTCTTAATTTCGTACGGTATTACGTGATAATTAATGCTCGAACTAATCACCAGAAATTGTTACTGATACGTGCGACATGCCGTACGAAGCACCGTACATTGACTATGTGGTCAAAATACAAAGTTTGGCTTTCTTATTATTAGGTTGGTTATGTGATTCAGGGGGTGTTGTACCATTGGTAAGATTATACAGAACATAATACAAATTTTTTCTTTAAAAAATTAACATTAAATATTTTTTATAGGTAATTATTGGGGATAAAGGCGAAGATATTATAATAAAATATTTACGAAAATTATATACCAAAGAAAATCGTGCTTTACCAGGCCACAATATGCTATTAACATCAGTTTTAAACTGTGTCAGGTGACAAAATTTTATCAATTTTTTTAAATTCATTACAAAAAAATTCAATTTATCTATTCAGATGTAGCGTAATCGACATACCAGTTGTAGAAAAGTCATTTGTCAACAAGAATGGTATTTTTTATCTTATGGATTTATTAACAGTTACTGATTTTTTTAAAAAAAAATTTACATTTACTTTTACTCAAAATATTTTCTCCCATTGATCAGATTTCTCATCATGTCATTCAAGATTTGATTCTCGCGTGTCTAGTTGACTTGTGTGGCAAGTCGAGCTATGCCAAAAACCTTTTAAAATGGCGAGGAACAGATAATATCACAAGCCCCATGCTTCTGTGTCGAATTTGGCGTGAAGAGGAGGAAAGAATGGGAATAAAACGAGAAGAGATTGATACCCCAAAAAATTCATTTTTACAAAGGAAACAATCTTATGGTCAGTTCAGTCATAGTCAATAAAAACCATCCTCCTGTAGCGTATTTAAAATTGAAAAAAAGGGTCTGGTCAGTTGCTCATGGGTAAACATCAGGCACATGTTAATAAAGGACCAATGCCGTCGGACTGCTACAGTCCATCGTTACTCGATGTAGTCGAAAATTTCAGAGCCAAAGTATATGGGTTGATGGAATACATGAAGGAACAAGGACAAGAGAGTGAACCTCCTATGGAATTGGTGAAACTTCCTCTAGAAGACACGTCGACTATGGCAATAATTGAGGGATATCTCGATTTGAAAGTAAGTTGCGTAAGTCTTTTGTTGTTGTTGACCTTTTACTCCGTAAAAAATATTTCAGGGAGGTGAAGTTTGGTCTGAAATTTTGGACGAATTGACACAGGAAAGGTTGGACCCTCTTCCATTGGAGCAAGAGTTTATTTATTCGGTTTCGAGAATAATATCAAACAGAGTTTCCAGTGTGAAGGGATTTCAAAGACAGTGCAAACATTTAATGCAAGATAGAGAGAGGAATAATTTTGTTAATTATTATCAACAAGTAAATTCTCATTTAGAGAGATGTTGTCGACTGTAAATTTTTGTTTTCATCCAAAAATTTAGTTTTACGAATGGCAAAATCAAGAAAAATTATTGGTCGCTAAGACTCATAAATATTTGGCGAAAACTTCAAATTCTCAAACTTTACGTTTGATGAAAGAAAAAGAAAGCCTCGAATTGGCGTTGGAACAGCATAAAACCATGATTAAGTAAGTATGATAACATTATTTTCTTGTTTGTAATTTTTTAATGTTATTTTCTTGAAGGAAATTGGAGGCTTTAAAACCTGAGAGAGATGTAAAATCCTTTCACCCAAGATACTGATGCGGTACTAATTTTATGAAACAAAATTACAAAATTTACTGTTTATTTGTAATCAATTAGAAATAAAATTTTACATTCAAAATATTAACTGGTAAAGGGACTCATACTGATTACTGATATCATTAATCATTACCTGCGTATCCATCGCCATAGACTCTGGCTGGGTGCCATCAGCGCCGCCATCTTGCTTTATAGCACACCAAGCGGAAAAGTTTTTCGACATGACGTCATTGAGATTTGAAATCTGTCAGGATAAAATTCGAGATTTTGTAGCGTCATAACGTTGAAAATGGTCTAAGAATAATTTCTCACTTTTGTCTGCCATTGTTTTTCCGTTTGCCTAACTTATCCGGCAACTAAAATGGATTGAAAGTAACACTCATAACGTCTGTCGTGATTTTGGATCTATTCATTTCATCTAATGTTTTCTTCACTATTTGCAACATTTAAAAATTTTCTGGGTTTTAATACCACAAAAACAGAATCTAGAAAGCGGCCTCACCAGGATGCTAGGTGAATTAATATTAACGCGCAAAAAAGTTTGAAATTTATAAAATACAAATATTTCATTTACAGTTCACAATTTTCTGAAGATGTTACTACCGATGAAGAATCTGATTACGAATACATAAAATCTGGCAAAAGACGAAAAGTAGGAAACGAAGAAAGTAATTATTAGAGCGTTTAAATTGTATATCCCTATATCTTTTACTAAAAAAAAATATTATTAATTTCAGACGAACAGGGCATGGCTAATTGGATTACGCCTGTGCAGGGATTTTCACATAATTATACCTTTAATAAAAAAGAGGAATCGCAAGATATTCTAAATAAAGATGTAAGTGTAAGTTAAAAATAAATCTAGGAACTTTAATAACAATTTTCTTTACAATATTTAGAATTATGAGGGTATGATTACACGGTCTAAACACAAACCAGCAGGAAGGAATTTGCCAGCCGGAGGTTCATATTCAAGTTTGCCTAGTCTCCGTTCAGTGTCTTCTTGTGGTAAATTACATTAGAAATTTATATTTTATAAATATATATTTTTATTTCATATTTTTTAGGTCTCGTTAAGAATGATGGAAATAAAAATTCACTTAGAACAACACCATTTGCTTATTTGCAATCCAAAGGCGTGGGAAAACATTCTTTTCAGCGACCAGCTTCTGCAGTTCCTTGCTTTTTGTATGCTATTTCTAGTTTTATGTTTTTATATGTATTTATTTTTATACAATTTTATCTAGGAATGGTTCTGTTCATTCGCTTTCGATTAATAAAAAATGTGATAATGACAGTCAGTTACGGTCAAAGTCACCTGCAGAAGGATATCCCTTAAGGAGATTAACAGTTTCACGAGTAAATACGGATGTATAAAATGTAGTTTGCAATTAATTTTATAATTTATTTCTTTTTCTAGTGTTCACAATTAGAAGAAAAGGAAAAATATAGGCAATTGTTGAATAGGTATCCGCAGCCAGTCTCTCTTCATTATGGAAATGATTCATTGTCATTACGTCACGCTGTAAATCCCAGGTAAAAGGATGAAACTATTGTTTTCACGATAATGATTACTAAATTTTTTATTTCTCCAGTTTTTCAAATATAGCTTCATCGTCATTTCATGCGAACTCAATCACCAAAGAAAAATTAAATAAATCCGATAAGGAATTGCAGATTCAACATCTTCTTCAAACGGGTTCTAGTAAAACCCAAAAGTCTACAGTAAATAAAACAAACAGATTTCCAAGTGATGGATTTTCATTGATGGAAAAAACATCCGATGTGGACAGAAGTTCATCGAAATCACCCAAAATTAAATCAGGAGGTGAATATTTAATAATTAATTGCAAATTTTTTGAGTTATTTATTTATTTATACCGATATAGCTTATCAAAGTACATCCCAACACCCAACAAGTGACATGACAAGATGGAAGTAAGATAATAAATAATTTAAATTACTAGTTCTACTTTTTAGGTTGCCCTGAGTAGAATTAGCTGTAGATTTTGATTGAATTAGTTTTAAACACTTGCGGATTATCTTAAAACATTACAGATTGAAAAATGATGAATTGAACTGTCCCTATACTGATAAAATATGGCTGGAAAAATGGTAAATGGAAAAGAAAATTTTATTTTCTGTTAATCTTGCAGTGTATTTGCAACATTGCTCTCTTACTTACCGTCCATTGATTGGTACAGGAAAATAATACGGAGAAACCAAGAAAGTGAGAAGAAACAACAGATTGCCGAAGCGAGGCAAAGACTCGATAAAATGCCTCCACCATGGGAAAACGAATTTCGTACATTAGAGCAGAACATCAAAGATCAGCTTTCAATTGCAGACAAACAGGCTGAAGTGTTGGAAGAAATCTATACTATCAAAGATGACAAAGATGTACTCGAAGATGACCTGAAGATGCCAGGTTTTGATATCATAAAATTGTTTTATTTATTAATTAAGTAATTCATGTTTTTTTTTGTTATTGGAACAGAACTTTCATCCGAGATGGAGAAGAAAATCGATGATGCACTGCGACCGAAGCCTCCCAACGAGGTTCTTGTTGACAAATTTCAAATTCCCATTCACAGGCGCGATATGGAGACGTTACAAGATCTAAATTGGTTAAACGATGCTGTGAGTTACTCCGGTAATACCGACTGTCAGCAGAATTTTAATTTTTTTTTCTTTTTTTAAATTTCAGATAATTAATTTTTATATGAATTTATTAATGGAGAGAGGGAAATTGGACAATATGCCGTCAGTATATGCTTGCAACACTTTTTTCTATCCTAAATTAATTAGTGGAGGTCACGCAGCCTTAAAACGTTGGACAAGGAGAACAGACATATTTTCTTACGATATTATGCTTGTTCCCGTACATTTGGAAGTTCATTGGTGTTTAGCCGTAAGTTTTGCGAGTTTTAAAAGTAATGTGTTAATTAAAACGGTGAAAAATTGTGTGATTTACAGGTCGTAGATTTCCGGAACAAAACAATAAAATATTACGATTCTATGGGTGGAAAAAACAATGAATGTTTAAATGCTCTATCTACTTACTTGCAAGATGAAAGTTTGGATAAGAAAAAGAAAACGTTAACTATGGATGACTGGGTTCTGAAAAATGTCTCGGTAATTTGAATACCATTTTAAATTTTTTTTGTTTGTTTGATATTTATAATTAATTTTAAAAAAATTGACTTACTAGACTGCACCAAAACAAAAAAATAGTAGCGATTGTGGAATGTTCGCTTGTAAATATGCCGAATACATCACAAGGGACTCAAAACTTACATTCAAACAGGTATAAAAATTTCAGAAAGAGAATATCACTGCCTATTCACTATGATGTTACATAATTTGTTTTTATGTTTTTTCAGCATCACATGCCGTATTTCAGAAGGAGGATGGTATATGAAATATTAACAACACGACTTTTATAAATTTCCGAATGTTTGAAAAGTTATTTATGTACATTTGAAATTTCAATTAGAAATTTTTGTTCACTACTTTGTTCTGTTCATTTTTTTTTTACTGAAAATGTTTTGACACAATGAAGTAAAATTTTAAAAGATAACTTTAGTTCAGTACCATTGAAATAAACAAAATTTTTTGAAAACTATGTCAAAACTTAATAACAATAAAAATACAAATTGGTATAGTGAATATTAGGTGTAAGGTAAGAGAGCACAGCATGATCCGTATCCACATCACAGCGTACTGGTCTCATCTATACCTCAGATGAGTTTTTTTTTAAAAAGATAAATTAAGTAATACCAATTATATCGCATTTTTATTAACTTAAAAAAATTACGAGGAAAGTTAGAACATTTGAACGGACTGTTTCTCTGCAATTGAAAACTGAGCTTTGCACCAGCTATAACCCCCTTTCTTTACGTTTTCTTTGTGTAATCAACCGGTCTCGTGACCAGCCAATAAATAGATAGGATGCACTCCAATGCTGCACAGTCACGTGCGATTTGGGGAGGAAATCACATGTTTTTGAGCATCGGTTTTACTTTTGTTTGTCTGTGGTTTGGTTCGTGTTGATACTGTCTTGTAAATTTACTCAAAGTGTTTGAAGTTTTCATTCGTTAAGGTAAATACAATGTTTAAACTGTTAACCTTCTACTCTTTCGATGCATTTGCAAAACCGGTAAACCCTTGCTTATGCTCAAAATTATACATCATCTGTTTAAAATCATTGCTAAAATGAGAATAACTGATGATTTAATTTATTGATAACATCTGTAGATATAGTGAGTAGTGACAGATTGCAAAGATAAAGTCGCCTCCACTTTTCGAGGAGGGATGTATTTGTAGTTTAAGGTGGAGTTAAAGTAAACAAATCTAAATTAATACGGGGAAAACCAGATCGAGTAACGAGAGTGAAATCTGATATAAACGAAACTAAGCAACGTAGTTTTCCCCTTGCTAATTGGTTGTCATTACTATACTTTCGGTTCGATACTGAAAGCAATCGGTGAGAATAAAAGCCGAGATAAAAGCGCTTGCTGTTAGATTTGTTCCTGCTTCCTGGATATTTGTGTTTGCTCCAATCTATATCTGACTGATTAATCAGAAGTACTGTACTGTACGTAAGAATTAATTAATATTTAGACTAATTTATTTGTTTTTTTAATTTCAGATTTTGAACCTCAAAGAATGGCTCCTGGACTTCATATCGTGGTGTTTATTTTGAGCCTAGCATCTGTGTGCCAGGTACAGTCAAGATTGGATAAAAGGGATGAAAACGAAAACAATAATAATAATGATGGTGGCCTATATTGTCCAGACGGAACGCAATGCAAAACTGGTAATAATCTCACAAATGTATAAGCTTAAGGTGTGATATAATGTACGTTATTACGTATCTATTTTTATATGTACTTACAGGGGATACAAGTAAGTTTATATACCATCAATATTAAAATTATTTTAAAAAATTCTATATTGTAAAAGAAAGAATTTTGTATAGCAAATCGTGGAATTTGATATATAATCAATTTTATTTTATTTTTTCCTAGCACAAACTTGTTGTCAAATTGGTGACACTCGATATGGGTGTTGTTTTCTACCAAATGCTGTTTGCTGCGCCGATCGAGCTCATTGCTGTCCAGAGAAATCAGTTTGCGATTTAAAACGTCAAAGATGCGTTCCTGAAATGTTACTCAAACAAAAAGCCCATTATTCCCAATCATCTATGGGAGAATCGACACCAATTCATAAAGAATTCGACAAATTAATGTATCTGATTTACAATCGCTACGATAGCTCTCTGACGCAAAACAAAGGTTGTCCTGGATGTCGTTTACCAAATGCAGTTTGTTGTTCCGACGGCCTTCATTGCTGCCCACAGCACATGAACTGTGGTCCTAACGGCGATACGTGTGTAGAAAAGGAAGATTTAACTAATACAGTTTTACTAACTGAGACTGCAGCTGAAACTATTGTGCCTGATTATTCTTTGCCGTGGTCCGAAATTAAAACAGGTGACAAGATAATAAACCGAAAGTGTCATCGATGAGTGTAAATTAAATTAACGTTTTTTTTTGTGTACAGAAAAATCAAATGAAGTTTGCCCTGGTGGTAAAATGAGTTGCAAGGCCAACGATACCTGTTGTCAGGCTCCAAAAGGCACTTACGCTTGTTGTCCTCTTCCAAAAGCGACTTGTTGCAATGACGGACTTCACTGTTGTCCACAAGGATCCAAATGCGATCTTGTTCATAAGCGATGCGTTAATGAAGATGAGGCTACTTTAGTGTCATTTGAAAGCGATCCAGTTGAAACGAGTAATTAATTAATTAATATTTTTTAAATTTCTCATGAATAATACATCACGTTTATTTATTTAATTTCAGATGTTTGTCCAGATAAAAAGACCCAATGCCCAGATGGTACTACGTGCTGCCAGACGCCATCTGGTTATGGTTGTTGTCCTTTCGATAAAGCAACATGCTGTAGTGACAAGTTACATTGCTGTCCACATGGGTTTAGATGCAATTTAAGCACAGAAACATGCGTTAAGGGAGATATTTCGTTCCAATCGGGTCGTATTTTACCAGGCATTAGAAAGGGTAAATATAAATTAATTTGCAAGTTTCTTAAATAAAAACAAAACTGAATCTCTTTTATTTAGACCGGTCAGTCGTTTGTCCTGGGGGTCACTTTAAATGCCCAGATAACACTACATGCTGCGAATTGCCTGATGGACACTTCGGCTGCTGTCCGTATCCTCGAGCAGTTTGTTGTTCCGATAAACAACATTGTTGTCCAGAGTCAACAAAATGTGACATACCTCATCAAAGATGTGTTCAGCAATGGTTCAGTATTCCCTTTGCTCAAGTTCTTTTGGCAGAGAAAAGAGAAGACTGAAAATCTTAAAAATAATGGTATTAATTCAGAACAAAAGTTTCACATTTATTCTTGTGATATATTACTCAGATTACACAGCTTTTTAATTTTTGTGCGAATCACTTCATAAATTTTTAGTACAACTATTATGCATAACACATTTTGTAATAAAAAATTTTCTGCTTTAAATTGTCAGATTGGAAAATAAAAGTAATTTTTATTATATGTAACAAAAAGAATACCAAATGAGTTGTTTTCAATATTAATAATAATCATGTGACTTTTTAAAGAGTACTATTTTAAAGCGTACAGTATTGAGATGTTATTCTACATCCTGCAATGAAAACTAACACTGATGAAGTAATGTCTGTAATGCAGTTTTTGCTTACTGTATACTTGACTTAGTCTTGATCACCATCATTGTTCCTGCACCTGTAGGAACGTTTAAATTTGTTCCTTAAATTCTCGACGTAAATGAATGCAGCAGTCCGTTTATAGATATTTGCTATGATGGTTCCATCCAATTTCCTCCTGCGAATTTGGGCGTTATCTCTTATTTTATCTTATTACGAAACTACAGGAATTGAAAGTAGATATGATTTTATCATTGGTAAGTAATTTTTTTTTCTTAAATAATTCTATTCTTTTATTTTTTTTTTAATTGAAGTTTTTTATAACAGTTGGTGCAGGTTCATCAGGTGCAGTTGTTGCTTCACGACTCTCAGAAGAACCATCAGTTTCAGTTTTGTTGTTAGAAGCTGGAATTAATCCTGATGACGACGATACCAATTACGAAGACGTGCCTTATAAAGTTGGGGGTATTCCCAAACATCTTAATTGGAATTTTAGGAGTGAACCACAGAAAAAATGTTGTCAAGCATTAGTTGAAAAAGTACGAATACACTTTTTTGGTAAAGAATTTTTTAATAATTTTTTTTTGATCGAAAGCGTCAAGATTGGTCACGTGGAAAGGTGTTGGGAGGAACTTCCACCATAAACAACCAAGGCCACACAAGGGGGAATAAACATGATTACGATAATTGGGCAAAATTAGGAAATTGGGGCTGGAGATACGATGATATATTGCAATACTTCTTAAAAAGTGAAGATTACCAAGCTCCATGGAGGAGGGAAGATGGTGAGCAACATTGTGCAATCTTAATTGAGCGGGTTTTATTACATCTAGTGTTATTATTGCTTGCAATTTCAGCTGGCTATCATAATAAAGGTGGTTTACTTCCTGTTAGCATTCCCTATTTTAAAACTCCATTAGCAGATACTTGGCTTCAAGCAGGAGGGGAATTGGGTTATCCAGAGGTCGATCATAATGCTAGATTTCAAAATGGTTAGTAAAACTAATTTTTTCTTATTTTAAAACTTGTTTTAAAATTGTTTTTTATTAGGGTTTATGTTCCCTCATACGACGATGAAAAATGGAGAGACCTATAACACCTACAAATCCTTTTTAAAACCATTTTTGAAAAGACCCAATTTGACCATTTTAACTGAAGCTCTTGTCCATAAGGTAAATTGTAAAGTATGTGAGTAAAGTTGAGAATAATTCATTGAAAATGCTACAGGTTGACATTCAAAACAACATTGCTCGTGGTGTGACGTACGAACTTGACGGAAAACTTCACAAAGTTGATGCTCGTAAAGAAGTCATCATATCTGCGGGGGCTGTTCAGTCGCCACAAATATTGATGTTGTCGGGAATAGGACCAAAGAAAACGTTAAATAAGTTTAAAGTAAAAAGATTTGTTTTCGTAAAAAAAATCTGGGTTAAAATGTTTAAAATATTTCTTCTAGATCCCTGTTGTTAAGGATTCACCAGGAGTTGGGCAGAATCTCATCAATCACATGAGTTTTCATGGTTTAATTTTCAATATCGATTTCCCTATTACGTATAATGACAGCTGGGTTGTCACGAAAGAAAACTGGGACTTGTGGCTTCAGTACAGACTAGGTATGGCATTTCAGGAAATTACTTTTTATTGTTTTATTGAGGAAAAGTTAGTGTTAATGCGTGGCTTATTTTTAAAAAACTGGAGGACCCCTGACGTCTATTGAAAAGCATGAAGGAAAAGCCTATTTAGCTAGTCGCTTGACAAACCAAGATGTTGATTTTCCTGATATCGAATTGAAACTTGTTGCCTATAGATCAGCGAATTGGAATCTTCCAGTAGACGTAAGAAAACTGTTATTTAAACCAAGTTACAATTAAAATTTATAATATTTGATACCGTACTTAGGTATGGGAAAAATACTTTGGACCGATTCCTGGTCAACCACAAATCAGTTTTATCCCCATTTTGTTACATCCGAAAAGTGTGGGATACATTACAATTAAAAGTGCAAATATTAATGACTATCCCATAATCGAACCCAATTCTTTTGCACATCCCGATGACGAGGCTGTGTTATTAGAAGGTAAGTGTTGGAAAAATAAAAACACTCAAATCTACATGCAGTTTATTATTTCAGCTAAACGCATGGTATTTGCAATAGCCCAAACTAGCGCATTTAAAAAATTTGGTACTCGCTATCATGGCCGTAAATATCCATTGTGCTCTAAGTTCTCTAATCAAGAGTCAGACGATTATTGGCGTTGCGTTATCAAAAATTATTCTTATGGCTTTCACCATCCTGTTGGCAGTTGCAAAATGGGCCCCGATACTGATCCTCTCGCAGTCGTCGATCCACATTTAAGGTTTTTGAAGTTGAAGTACTTTAAGATTATTTATTTACAGTTTGTTATTTGACAGAGTCAAAGGTGTGCACAATTTGCGGGTAATCGATGCTTCCATCATGCCAACAATACCTTCGGCTCATATAAGTGTTCCAG
>JAQFZO010002878.1:0-11047 GCA_034695885.1 Geophilus flavus | reverse complement strand
TTTCCGAAGTTAATGAAGTTCCAATTCAGAGCATAGATTTTAAATTAATTATTTTTAATTCCGATTACTATTTATAAATTATACAATATTTATTTATTATTTTTTTATTTATTTATTGCAGTTAAATCATTTGGTAGTGATGATAAACTTGAGAGGATTTATCACTACACCTGAGCACGCTCCTTTTGATACATCCGATCAATTATTAATAAATCAAAATGGGCAACTTCTTGGATTACATGTCCATGAGTTTGGAGATCTGAGCAACGGTTGCGAGTCTGCAGGAGGACATTATCAACTTCATGCAGATTCGGAATTAGGTATACAAGAAAGGTAAATTATAAATTCTAAAAGCAAACAACATGTTGAAGAAATCCCTCAGATGATATCTTTTCTTTCTAGCAAGGACATTGGCGATTTTGGCAATTTAGAATGCGACAATCACGGAAAAATGGAGCAAAAATTAACAGACTCGACAGCGTCACTCGCTGGCACGCATTCAATCATCGGCAAGACATTAGTGGTAATTTAGCGCCTATGGAATTGCTAATTTGACATTTAAAATTAAAAATATTTAATTTCAGATACACGAAAATCCTAAGAGTGAATCTAGTTTGACGAATGGCAATTCGGGAAGGCGGTTAGCGTGTTGCATTATTACGAAGCAAGACGATTAAATACAAATCTTGTTGTTTAAGAACTATAATCTCATTTTTGTCAACAACGAAAGGATTATTTTCATCATGCTATACAAATTCATTTTGTGCCTCATTTTTTTTCTTCGCCGGCTTTGCAGCGCGTGAGAAGGTTACGCAATTGTTTTTGAACCTTGAAAGTTGTGCGTAAACAAACATCTGATTTATATTTAAGTTTGTGTGATATACACCAGAAGCCATTCTCAATTAATTTATATTCTTAGTTGTATTAAATGTACAATTGTCCTTCAACTTTTTATTGTAATTATATTAGTTTTTCTTAAGATTAAGCTAGCATTTAAGCTAATTCTTCAGTTGTATCTAGATTCATGTTTTTTTAATCACTACATATACATATACATAAACTATGAAAACGGCTGTAAAAAAAATGTCTAGAATTTATTAGAGGTTGACGTTGTTGATGTTTGCCAATTTTTTTCAAAATTGGTCAGTTGCTAGTCAGATGGGATAAAATATCTCCAAATTACTGGAGTTCGGTATTAATAAAAGTTAAATAAATATTGTATAATTTATAAATAGTAATCGGAATTAAAAATAATTAATTTAAAATCTATCCTCTGAAATTGGAACTTCATTAACTTCGGAAAATTATCGCTAGTTGGCATCGCTGAGATACCGCGCCTTTCGCACCACCGTGTGGCCATGCGGCAAAGTAAAGTATGGCACAGTCAAGGGTTATGATGCGAGCACGTTTTTAACTTTGACATGTAAAAAGAAACAAAAATTTGATGTTAATTTCATCTCTGTCTTTGTATTAAATTATTTTGAGTAATGTTGCGGGCCGGTGGAGATGAGTCTGAATCAGAGGGAGAAGATTTTATGTTTGATGTACTTTCGGATGAGGTAAATAAATAGGCATAAAAGTTTGAAAGTTCATTTGTAAATTGGACAAATAAATTCAAACTGAAATGTTACCGTATGCTTTTAATGAGATGCAGCTTGCATTTCTTTTTTCTTCTCTTCTGTCGATATTAATATTTGCCTTTTTTATTTTATTTTTAAAATTTATAGTATGAAGATGAAGGGGCATTAGGGTTACCAAAAATTAACAGCAAAGGATTTGAAAATGATACAAAAATAATAATTGATGAGCATGATTTATTCAAGCAAAGATTGCCAATTAAAACACTGGAAATGTGTCAAAATTTGGAAGATTTCAGAATAGCTGCGATGAACGGAAATTTGGAAATGATCGATACATTTGTGGTTAAAGGTAATATTTTATTACAAATTTCACTTTTATCATTTTTAATTGATTAAATTTTGCTATTTTGTATAGGTTTTGACGTAAACGAGCCTTTGAAAGGTGGCTGGACAGCGTTACTTTATTCATGTAGTGGAGGCTTTCATCGAGTGGTGAATTATTTGATCGAACATGGAGCAGATCCGAATCTTGGAAAAGATCGGTTTTCTCCACTGATGGCTGCTTGTTCATCTGCTAAACCTGATGATGTTGTTTTAATTTGCGTTCGACATTTGTTAAGTGCCGGAGCAGAAATAAATGTTGGAGAAAAGTAAATACCCAACAAATAATTGTGATTTTATATCGATTAACTTGAAATTTTTTTGCAGACATGATATGACACCATTAATGTTTGCAGCTAAGACGGGAAAAGCAGAAGTTGTTAGGTTATTAATCGAAGGAGGAGGTGATGTCAATGCTAAAGATAGCCGTGGCTGGCAGGTATGATTTTTAAAAAAAAATATTCAAAGATTTTGTTATTTTATTTTAATTTATTTAATTTTAGCCTTTGTGGTGGGCCAGTAATTACGGGCATGGAAATATCGTCAAAATGTTACTAGAAAATGGTGCTGACGCAAAACCAGACGATGATACTACAGAAAGTGCTCAGGAAATTGCATCAAACAAGGGATTCATGCAGGTACCACTTACAGAGTGCAATCCCAGGATCTCGGGAGTACAAAATTTCGAAATCCCGTGATTGATTGCTTACCATCCTGGGATTAATCAAAAAAAAAAATTTACACAACTAATTTAATTTCGGGATTCAAAAATAACGCTAGAAATTGCAAACCTTAATTCCACTCGACCATTTAACAGTGATGCATTTTTCTGAATCTAGATTGCTGATGTTTTGGGTAAAGTGCAAGAAGTTCATGCGAATCCAGGCGAAATTAATTTGACTTTACTTTCTGATCTGCCAAGGAGAGAATTATCTAAATTACCTTCGGATTCATTTCAGTAAGAAAGAATTTTTGTGTTGTGAATGAAAAAAATATATAATTATTTTAAATAATTGATTTTTAAAGGAAAATGAGGAAGTATGGCGACCTAGAAATGTTTCTTGTTGGATTACAGCTTACAGACTTAATCTCACTTTTTCAAGAGAATCAAATTTCATTGGAAATGCTTCAAACTTTCACTGATGAGGAATTGATTAAAGTTAGTTTTAATGTTTAACTCACGATTATACACATATCTCAACATAATAAAAAAAAAAAACTTTTATTTTTATAGTTGGGTATAACCAAATTGGGAGTCAGAACTCGGCTCTTAGATGGAATTAATGAAGCCCACAAACAAGAATGGAGCATGACAAGCATTCCAACGATTCGCAATAAAAGACACATCAGGTAACACACTATAAAATTTTTTTTAAAAAAATCCAATAATAAACATCAATTGATTAAACCAATAATTTCTTTTAGTTGTCCGGAAGCATACGCCATTGTGGGAAACATTTCAAAACATTTAAGTTACATTCAAAGTACAATGATATACCTACATAAACAAAGTAAATTAAATCCACAAGATTTGGAACTTGGAAAGGTATTAATTTATGGTCAGGTCGAACCTCGTTATAACGACTCATTCCTCCTTATACCGTAAATCCTTTAGTTGTGCTCTAATTTTGCAAATAGTGCACGGGTGCACTATTAGAGGATTTATGGTAACTAATTTTTTAATTTGTTTGATTGCAATGTAAAAATATTCCCGAAATTAGAAAAACGGGGATAATCTGTTACACGTAGTGTTCGTTATGAAGAGGTTCAACCTGTGTACTATTACTTTACGTGTTAATTAATTATCAATTTTTGTAGAATGATGTAAATATCAATATGCTGTTGCAAGAAACGGAATTAGCACACGATGCACTGCATAGATTGGATGGAGAATTGAGTAAATTTTCAGAATTTTTATCTAAGGTAAAGTATTTAATTTGAGTTTATAGATTTCAATATTTCTTACATATATTATTCTTAATCGTAGGTATCACACCAAGTTGAAAGCATTCCTGTCGGCGTTATCGGAAATCAAAGACCCATAGAAGGCAGGAGGACTTATTCATTAGTGCCTTATTGTTTATTGAGTGTGACATTACTTGGTGCCTTTTGTCTCAAAACTCACATCTGGAGTATGTTTAAATTTCCGTTCTTCGGCATTTTTAGAAACTCAATAATCAGTTGAAAATAATACTCATTCAGTATTTTTATTTAAGAAAAGTACAAAAGTGTTCGCAATCAAAAAAACTGTAAAAGTACAAAATTTCATATTTTTATAAAGAAAGAGAAAGTAATATAAAAAAATTAAAAAAAAAAAAAGAATAATACATACATACTACTACTCTTATATAAAATTAAATATGAAATTATAATTCGCTCTCTTTCTTGTGGCTATTTAGAATCTTTTGTACTTAAAATGGAGTCTTCACAAAATTTCAGTTGCCATATTTTCCCTACGTAATGCGTATAATTTTCTTCCCCAAGCAGTTTTTTCAAGCCCAACTATTTAAAAAAAATTATTTGCTGATTTGAATTTTTTAACATAACTCGTAAATGTTACCTCTAATTTTTTGCAACTGAATTGGTTAATCAGACGAAGTGCCTTGATTAAAACATCTTGGCCAAGACCATTCGTACAGTCATGACGCAGATAAGCAATTTGTGTTAGTAATTTTTTATCTGAGTCTGAAAAAAAGATTTAATCGTTTTTCTTGGTTAGTGTTCTACTTTAAAATACCTGTTGTAATAGATGACTCATGAGATCCTGATGAGTTATCAGGAGTATTCTCAAAACACTCAATCTTGGTGGCAATTTCCCCAGCTTTTCTTTTTTTTTGGGCACTGTATAATTTCATTCGTTCTCCTCTTTCTTTTCGAATTTTTCTTACAATGATTCTGGTGTGTGACTGTGAAAATGAAAGAAAATAAAAGCATTATGATCTTTCGATTGGAATTAATAGTAATTAAAACAACAGATGCATTTCTTTTTTCCATGAATTTGTTGTCTTCAAAGGTCAAGCATTATTTTCACAAGGAAATAGCTCACATTAAAATTAATATTTGTCTGAGAATAAAGTAATAATGAAACATATCTTGCGAATATTTCATGAGAAATGCATCTAATATTCATCTCAAATTTAGATGCAAACTTAGATCATATGATTTTTTTCTGCTGACACTTTTGCGCCTCTATCCACCTGACATGGTGGTGAAAAATCGCAAAAGTGGTGAAAGGTATGAAAGTTATACTCATGAAAGTATTGTACCAAATGCGATGGCGCAACGTATAAGACTTATCTCATGGTTCACGACTTATGATCATGTTAATCGAATGGGTATAAGTCATAAGATAAGTCGTAGAAGTTGCATCAGTGCAAAGTACCTAGTGATATGGTAGTTTACTAAAAGGCGTTTCCATCAATTAAATACGATTTTGGCACAATTCCAATAAGTGCGTTCAATATCAAAAGCAAAAGCCAATTTTGACTTAAGTAGCTTACGTAAATTGCAAACGAAACCACGTGTCACTGAATGAGGTTTTGGATTTGGACGTTGGCTTTTCCATTTCCTAAATAGGGCTTGTTAGCCAAGCATTGTGCAATGTTCTGTTCTTCATTCTAATTTTAATATTGGCTCGCTTTTTTGTACTTTAAGTGGAGGTACAGGCTGCCATTTTGTTTAAACACTTAAAAATTACAGCATGGGGTCAGTTGATGTGCAGATTATAACAGCAATTGTGTTTACACGTAAGCTAGTGCAAAAAAAAGCTATTGCGCCGCTGTTGAAGCCGTGCATGTCATTTATATCGTAAAAATGGCCTTTAGCAGTGAGATTGAACGCACCTAATGTCAAACAATATTTTGGGAAGGACTAAATGTCAGTTGTCAGTTGTCAGTCGTCAGTCGCCAATTTCGACTAATTGTCAGTCGTCAGTCGGCAGTCGACTGACATCCCGTTTTTACCGAAAACTAAATGTCAGTTGTCAGTCGTCAGCCGTCAGTTGGCAGTTGTCAGTCGCCAATGCGCGCGTAATTCAAATGATTATGCGCGGTTTGGGTAGTTTTTCGCGCTGGATTTAAATCAAATGATTAAAATTGTCTGTTTCTTTTTAATTTTGTGCGGTTTGGGTAATTTTACGCACAAAATTCGAACGAAACGACACAAATTGTCTGTTTTGTTCGAATTCTGCGCAACTTCAGTAGTTTTACGTGCAGATTTCAAACGAAAAAACAATAAAAATCATTTGTTTTGTTCGAATTCTGCGCGGTTTGGGTACACTGCGCCAAAAACGGGATTCCCAAAAAAAATATTCATAGTAAATCTGTTGTTGAATTTTAAATTACACTGGTCAAGTCACAGAATCGACACAGAATCGACACAGAAGTGTTTTTTCCGGTGTTGTATATTCATTGTCCATTTAATATATAATATTAAATCAGAGAATCAGCTACAATACTAAACTTCTTTACTGCATGACATCATAACAAGGAGAGTGGAAAAATACAACATGCAAAGCAGGAAAGCTAAAAACGTCATCAGACGTCATCACACATCACACAACATCCATAAATAGCATCATGACTAATAAACCAGGATAATCAATCAACAAATCATACAACTGATAAAGCAGACAACATCAAGCAATAAACTAAATCAACACATATGATACAAAAACATTATAACTTAAATCAACACACTATATGTACCTAGTGCAAAACAATGTATAAACCTTTAAGTTGTAATATTAATATTAAATGGACAATGAATATAAAACACCGGAAAAAACACTTCTGTGTCGATTCTGTGACTTGACCTGTGTAATTTTAATTTAACATTATATACTAAATGACTTTTAAACTTGATAAATATATATGGCTTTTATGTGAATTGTCTATCATCTTTAAACAGGTGTTACCTTCTAAATTTTTAGAAGGTATTTGCTTTACCTTCTCTTTTTAAGATGATTCTGAACTATTTTAGAAGGTAACACCTGTTTAAAGGTGATAGACAATTCATATAAAAGTCATATCAATGCCAATTTAGAAGGTATCAAGTTTAAAAGTCATTTAGTATAAATCAAATGCCTTTTAAACAATTTTACCTTTTAAATGTCTGGTTTTAAAGGCACTGGCCACTCTTCTAAAATACTGAACGTTCGGTTCTTCTGGCAAATAATGATGACTGGATAGCAATACCTTAAACTATACGATATTTAATGTCGTATAAATAAAAATTTCCACATTTATAAGTTAAATCATGTCTTTAGTAAATAAAAGGTAAACAATCGAAATTTTTTACCTTCTAAGTAAAAGCTATTTGGTTAAGAGTGTGTGTTTGGTTTATTGCTGAATGTAAATAAACTCAGAGGCTTTGCAACTGACTGGAAAGAACTTTTCTTGGCCTTTGCCATATGCACATAACAGTTCATTTGTTGCATTGCTATCTTGAGTTTGTTGTTATTAATTGCTGTCTAGGGTTTGTTGTTCACAAAATATAGCTCGACTGCACACATCTTTAACATAAAGATTTATGAATAAAAATCATTAACAACAAATTACCTTGCTGTATCTACTGGTGGTCGACATACACTTGACTTGAACACGATATGTTGCGTTAAGGTTAGCCTGGATTTCTTTCAGTTTCATTTCCACCCGAGGTGAAAGAACTTTAAAATAGGTTGCAGCACTTAACCCGTGTGTTTTTAACAGCGATCCGAACATACGCATAAATCCAGCTCCCAGTTGGACAAAAGAAAAGCCAGAGTCACAGACAAAGTGCCAGGGCAACGCTCGGCACATGAAACGATTGCTTATTAAAGAATCTCTCACGTACGGCGACAAGTGATTTTCGCGATTGCACACCCGGGGCTCTTGACCAGATATTCTCAGGCATTCGTGAGTTTTTTCATTAGAGGCGCGGGTGCAATCTTTAGGTTGAACACGAATCACGGCGATTTTGGTGTCGAAAACGTCGAGGGCTATTTGCTGAATCAATCCTCGGAAGAAATGGATGTGGTCGGTGGGCCCGAAATAGCGGAATTGTAGAATGGATTTGTTGTCGAATCCTGAATTGAGGATTTGTACTTGAAAGAGAGGTGTGTCCCCTTCACCCGGCAATAAATCCTGGTGCAAATTGTCCATGCTGGCTAGAAAATCTTGCAGCGTTTCGCCAACGCATCTGAGTGCATTAGAGAACCTCTGAGCCACTGATTTGAAAAATTGTTCACCCACGTGCTGCAAGAACTCTTCTTTTTCACCTTGTGCTGTATAGTGATATATCAGAAATTAACTCGGTTAAAAAAAAAAACTTTTACGCAAGTTACTGTACTTCACTGCAAAAAAACATTTCCGGACACGAACTTTGCTTTGCAGTGAAGTGAAGTTTGGATTAAAGGTAAAGAAAGGAAAAAAAAAAGTTTTATCTTTATGGGATCTTGCAAAGGAAATATTGATAAAATGAGGTTAGAAGTTGACGTTGTCAGTATATTTCTGTCAAGATTCGAGCTTAAGGATTTTTTTTTCTCTGAACAAACGTCCGAAATGAACCAATTATCTGTTTCTAGGATCTTTTGATCCGCATTGATCGTTCATCTTCCAACATCTTTAAAACTAAAAATCCATATTTTTACAAGGTTTTCTAGGGTCAAAAACATTAAATTGTAAGTTGAGCGTGAGTTTCCTGACCTGTTTGGTCTGAAATACAAACCAAAGAAAGGTCGTATGATAATGGAAAGGTCAACTCATTATATCTTAATTCTTAGAAATGGAAATGAACAAAAGCGTGAAAATAAAACACCAACAAATTTTGATATTTACCCACTGGGATGAACGATTTAAATTACTGTACTAAGAAATAGTAAATAAGTACAGTCCAAACTCGTTAGTACGAACAGTTTTGTTGTACTTAGGGTTTTCATTTCGCATTAATCGTAACTCGCTAGTGCGAAATTTTGTTCGTACAGACATGAACTACAGTATAGTATTGTTTTTAAAAAATAAATTTTATTATGAAATTTTTTATTTGAAGGTCAGGCTGATGAAAAATCAGCATGAAAACCACTCTAAGAGTAACTAATGAAAAAAGAAAAATAGTTTTGATCTTGGTTTTGATCCCAATGCGCACAACCAAAGCTCAGAGATGTCAACATTACGTCCGAGATCGGAAATCCAGGACACCCGGGACGTCTTAATTACGACTGAAGTGTGACACATATTGATGTCTTTTGCATGTTATATTTATGAGGGACGTCATAAAAATGTCATATTGACGTCAGTTTTTGCACAATCCAGTCAAACTAAAAATGACGTCCAGAGAATATCCAACACTGGCACGTCCTAAAATAACATTAGTATGACATTTTTATCCCTCATAAATATGACGTCCAAAAAAATCAGACATTTCAGCCGTACTAAAATATTCAGTGAACTAACATACAGTTTTGACATCTCTTGTGCCCATTGGGATATTAGAAATGACATATTTTGGTATTTTACATTACTTAAGATTCTATTAGCTGGAAAAAATCGTATTAAATAAAATAAAATAAAACCAAAAGTAAAGAAAAATCCTAACCCTATTACGCGGTTTTTTTCACGACCGAATTTCGCATTGAGCGGTTTGAAATAACATTAAGTCTAAGAAGGAAAAACGGGGATTTTGCCGAAGTTTACACTATGCGGTTTCGTACTAACGTGTGGGACTGCATTTCAAAATCTACTTCAACTGGAAAATACCAGAAAACTAATAAAGAAATTTCTATTTATTTGGAAGTTTTCCTCGATTAAATATCTATTGGTTGCCAAGGTTTTAATTTAGTCCTGATGGCATTTGCTGTTCACTAATCATTAAGAGGATTATAAGGTTATTTGTTTACTCCACGAACCGAGATAGTTTCCTACAGTCACGACGAAGTTCAATCCATCTTGTTCCCCCTCTTCCGAAATTGTTTTCGTTTCTTCATTGAAAAAATTCTCAGCGCTTCTGGTTAATTTAGAGAACAAACATCATTAACTGTAGACGACAACATATTAGAAACTTCTACTCAAAGAAAAATCAAATAATGCTAAATTGTTTCCTTTAGGCTATTACAGTAAAAAAGCAATTAAATAATGAAAGATAAAAATATTTCCCCGGATTTGTGTGAATAAAGCTTTTTATTGCATTTGTTACTGAAAAACATTTTCATACAATCGCCCATTTAACCATCATAAGCTGCATCATCTAATACTCATTAAGAGGATTGTTTTATTGCCTCAAAACAAAGTTGTGGGCGTTTAACAAATTACATTTTTTTCTGGTTGTGATGGAAAACATTTCAAATTTTTACTGGTTGGTCTAATTTTAATTATGTTGAACTAATTAATGACCTCAACATAATAATTAAGTTTGTTCCTGGCTAATAAAATTTAAAAAAGGGAAAAAAGATCATAAGATGTTGTTGGCTGGGCAGTGCCGTGACTTGCAATTTCTGAAGCTATGATGTCAGTCGATCAGCATCAGTTTGATTGATTAGTTTAGATAACATGACATTTTTTACTTTTTTTAGGTTGATGGGATGGGAAGGGATGAGAGGAGAAAGTATGGATCAAGGCACATGATCAATGACTCTCTGCCTCATTTGGGGTGGCTTTCTTACATGACAAGCTAAAAATTTAGAAACATCTAAGACTAATGTTGGAGTTTGCAAGATTATATTCATGCAAGTAAAAGTTTAAATTGATTTTTTTTACCCATTTTTAATTAACTGAATTTCAAATGAAGCTTGTGTTTAAATCTTTTAATCTTCAGCTGTTTTAAATACGGTACCCGTCGTGATTGTTTACCTTAAATTTTAATTTTAAACTTTAGGATTTTTAAATGTGAAAGTTTTAATTAAAACTGAATGCACCAATTAATGTATTGTTTGTACCGTACTGTATGTAATCCATTTTCGTCTTTTATACTTGAAATTTGAAAGAAATCTCAATAGACAACCTCATAAGACAAATCCTAATTAAAAGACAGTTCCAACCCAGATAACACGACTATATTAAAACAACGTTGAATTTTTGTTTTTTTTCAACATTTAATGTTGAAAAAACATTGCT
>JAQFZO010002877.1:0-11049 GCA_034695885.1 Geophilus flavus | reverse complement strand
TTTTCCATGTTTGATGAAATTGTAATGTGACTCCTGGATGTGTGGCGTTAACATCCGTAAATGATCCTTTCATGATGCGTTGTATAGTATGGTGCAAAAAGTTAGAAAAAGTGAAAAATTCCAAAATGACAAATAAGAAATAATAAAATGTCAGATTCTTATCAAAACCTTCACAACAATACCCAGAGAAAACATCAAGGAAAATTACTCTGAAAGAAGTGGCAGGAATTAACATAAAGAGAATGCAAATTTACAATGAAGTCATTAATTGTAAAGGTCCAATAAATTTCACTTGTTGTGAATGAGTTGAAAATTTTTCCCCACCTCCTTTTACTCAGACCTGAATAAATTGATGAAAGAAGAGAGAAAAAAAATTAGTTGATGTAATGTTGTTAAAAATAAAAAAAAATAAAAATATAGAAAAATTTTTTTTAAAAATTGTCCCATTGTTTGTTTCCACTCGTTGCACAGGTGACCCCAATGGATCCAATGACCAACCATCTAAGGGCGACCTAGTGATTCCTCAAACTTGACTTATTGAGAGAAAAAAAATAGAATGGATTCAAAATGGTTGATCTTATCCATGAAATGGAATAATAAAGTCATTTATAAATCATCACGTTTATGCAACTATTCTTCCTTACAGCAACTTCTCACTGGTTGACAGTTAAATGGGACTCAAAATGGGACGTTGGATACTAAGAATTTTTTTTTTTTATAATTAAGTTATGCAGTGTCCATTTTCAACGTTATCGTAACTGTATAATTATGGTAACTGGCAAATAACTTGAATTGGATAGGTCAATCGTAATGTATAGTGACAAAATATTTTGAAAATGTTATTAAAAATGACCTTTGACCTTTCTGATGTGAGGAAACAATGATGGCTAACTTCACCTCAATGCCTTGGTGTCATACAGTTGCGTGTACAACAGTACTTTGTATTCCTTAAATATTTAGAACATCAGTGTTACATAAGAAAAAGTCTTAATCTAGTCTTAATCCATTTAACCCTGATCTCATTTCTCACATCCGAGTGGTCGTTCCAAATCTTAACTTTTAAATAAAAGATACGACAAAATTAATTGTCAGTGTAGAAGTTGTAGAGCATCATGAAATTCGTGGGAAACCATCATTACAATCAGAAGTTGCCTCCCACAAAATTAAAAAATTCAATTAAAAAACCGTGTAAAATTTTTAGCGAAAAAATTACAGAGGAATTCAGGGGCAAAAAAATCAAAATCAGTAAGCACGTTCAATCTTGATGATAAGTCAATTTGAATTCTCTTACTTCTTTCATAATTTCTGCACATAACTGACGAGTGATTTTGAGACAAGTATAAAAAGTGAAAGTCATTTTCAAATCACTTCTCGAAGTATCCGGGTAGAAAAGCTACCCAGCAATACAATAGTCTAAATTATAACTTATAATTTAGAATAAAGCTTAACTAAAACACTGCTAGAGGGCAGACACTGCATTTCTCTGACTCGTACAAGTGACTCAGTGTCATGCGCATGCGCATTGCGCATTTTGCATGTCCTGTTGCTTCCAAGCAGTGAAGCAGCCATGTTATAACCAGAACTCAGTGGTGGAGCTTGCTTTGCGCATGTGCAACACTCATAGTTATAATGGCATTTAATCAAAAGTGACTTATAAAAAGTAAATTACGGTATACAATTAAATGTTTGTCAGGGAGTCTATGTGCCAGTGGTTAAGCTATTATTAGTAAGCAGTGCAAAAGCAATGTCCCTAGCATAGCAGAAGAGTGGGCCTTTTCAGGACTACCCCTCAACCGCTACCCTGCTTATCTGACAGTCTACGGTCAGGCCGATGGCGGCCAGTAACTAGAGGTGAGAGCAGTAAACTGTTCACACTGAGTCTCAAGCAAAGACTGATTTATTCACTGTCTGCAATTACTCTGTAAAACAACAATGAACAACAATACTAAACAATTAACAAAATAAAGATAATCTTCAAAAAAAATTTGGATTATTTATGACATGTAAACATAGTGCTAATATCTAATATCCCAAACCATATACTTACGTACTTTTGATTTTTAAAAATTTATGGTTTGGAACGGCTACTTAGAAAGGGCCCAAACACTACATATACATGGGAGATTTTTGAGGATTATTCTGTAAAACAACAACGAACAATACTTAACACTTAACAAAAACAAGATAATCTTCAAAAAAATCCTCATCATGTGAACATAGCTTAAAATTAAAATTGACACATCTCAACTACGATTCAAGTTACAGTGGAACCCACGTATAACGGCCTCGGTTATAACGTCAACTCGCTTATAACGTCAAAGAATTCCGGTCCCTCCAAGCACCGGAAGTCGTTTACAACGTCAACCCTCCTATACCGTCATGAAATTTTGGTCGTGCCGAGCACCGGAAGTCGATTATGAAGTCAAAATGATAAAATTTTCAAACGTCAAAATAAAAAACTTTGCAATAAAAATATAGAACCAAAAATATGGTTTAAGAAAACTGTTTATTATATTGTACAGTACTAGAAAAACATTAAATCTAGTTTGACAATTTTTTTTTTCACACCAAAATGACGTTATATGCGGGTTCGGATGTAACGACACTCGCTTACAACGTCAGTTTTTTACCGGTCCCAAAAATGACGTTGTAAGCGGGTTCCACTGTATTCGCCTGCTACCACTGAGGCACTGAAACAAAAAATTAAAAAAAAAATTTTTTCACTCAGCTGCCTCCCTCCCATCCCAATAAAGATCGATAAAATTCAATAAATCTCTGAACCAACTATCAAACCTTGTATCACTCATTTTTAATGGCACATTAAACTCTTCTTTAATGAATAAAAAACGATATTGTTCGATCAAATAAATAACAATAAATCATAAAAATGATAAAAAACAACAAACATCCATTGTACACGCTCCATCAAATCAATCAACCCCATATATTAACCTCGGCACAAACACCAAACTCGAATTCCACCGCATACTGATCACCAGAGCCCAACCTCAAACGAAACAAAGACAATCCCAATACGACTGACTCCTTACCATATATTTTCCCATCATCCTTCATCCAACTCCTCAGATCCCATCGATAAATGTCATTACCATGACTTATCACGTCATAATCGATCATAACCGACTTTTCTAGAACGATTCTCGACGGGGTTTCGGGTGATTTCCAACGTTTAACCTTATTTTAAAATTTTAATAACGTTGATATGTCACCTTTTGTGTCCATGAGACGATAAAATTCGGTTCGGGGAACCGCCCGGTTAATTAAAGAAGCCTGGAATTAAAAATTCATCTCCACACGCATCATATTGTCCTAAATAGAAGCGATTGACGAGGGGAAAAAATAGGATTCTTGCACAAGATTCATTTGTATGCAAAGGGTCGATGTGTTTTTTTTTTTCCTTTCTAAAAAATGTAAATACGGGAGAGTGAGGGTGAAAAACGTGAATTTCGAAAAAAGTTACTACCGTATTATATATCAGGGTTTTAAATTTTAGTTACATCACGACTTGGATGGTTATTTGAATAAATTTTTTTTTTTTTTTTTTTTGCCATAAAACACTGAAATATGTAGAGAAATAGTCAAATCTCAACTGTAGATCGTATTTTGTTGGTTTTTGTTTTAAATATAATAAATATTTGGTGTTTTTGGTCCGTAAATATATATTTCAGAGTTTCTGGGACTCCGATATCTGATTTTTTAAACTAAATTTCCGTGAATAAAAGTAGTGATGATGGAAATACACGCGCAAGATCAAAAATATATAGGGCCGTTTTGGGGAAGGCCAACCGGGGCATAGGCCCAGGGCCCCCATATTTTTCAAATTCAAAAAAAATTCAAAAATTTCCAACAAAATTCCATAAAAATCCAAAAAATCCAAAAAATTGAAAAATTCAAAAATATCCAAGAAATGGAAAAATGGAAAAATTCAAAAATTTCCCACAAAAATCCAAAAAAAAGCCCAAAAATTAAAAAAAAAATTGAAAAATTCAATAACAAGTCCAACAAATACAAAAAAAATTGCTAAAATTTCCAAAAGAAATTCCAAAAAATTCGGCAAAAAAACTTTCAACATTTTCCTAAAAATCCAAAAAACCCAAATTTATTTCTTTTGCCACATGAGAAGAAGAAGGGCCCCATTTTAAACTGTGCCTCACCTTTAAAAAAAACCCTTAAAACGGCCCTGAATGGATCATTAGACGAATTAAACCTAGCAAAAATTGCATCACTTCCTGTGACTCGAAACGTAGTTTTTCACAGAATAAATCTTTATTAAGGTCTAATAAGACTGACATTAGTCGTGAAAACTTAAAAATGTACGTTATAATCAAATTATTTAAAATAGGGTGACGTAAATATATATTTAAATATTTTGACTGTTTTTAGTAAATAACTCTCCGCTCCCTAGTCATGACAAATAAATAAATAAAAATTGTGGGAAAGAAAAAATGTTTAATCATTCTGGGAATTTTTTTTTGCGGTTTGGATTTATTTATTCCCTATCGTTACGTTAATGGAGTAAACTGGTTTTTTTTTTTTTAAATTTCCAAAGTGGAAAAAAAAATTGTTTGTTGAATATATTGATCCATTTTAGATGGTTTTTGGTCGGGACGAGACAATTGAACTCAATCTCGAGTTGATTAGGTAGATGAATTCAATTTTTGCGATTTCCATAACGAGAAAATCAGAACGACGGTTATCACGAATTATTTGCTTTTTCTTTTTTATAATTTTTTTTATTATGTTGCCAATGAATTTCTATTAATCCCGATTGGTCACGAGTGATTGTGCGTGGAACTGGCACGTGGAACCACATCCGGCGGCTTTTTTATCTCAATTTTTGGATAATAAAAACCAGGTATCAGATTAAATTGCACACCTTTGGGCGACAGAAATTGCACTTTTCCCCCGCGAGGTGTCTCACAAACATTGAATTATGAGAAAAAAAATTTTTTTCTCACGTTTCTTTAATTTTTAAATTTTTAAATTCAAATTATTTATTTTTTTGTGGAAGTAATTTCTTGTTTTCGATTTGTTTTTACCTGTAATATTTCAAAATTTATGGGTGTTTATACCAAACCTCATCGACACTTTGAAATTATCGACACAATTTCGAGTCAACGACATTTTTAAAGTTGCATCATCATTTCTCAGTAATCGATTCAGGAATTATCTCGAAAACTCAATCCCAATTTTTCTTATCTCGATGCATAATAAACCCAAAACGCGCCTGTTTCTGTTTTGTTTAGTTTGCATCATCGAAACCTAAATAACCCAACACTTCACCTCGTAAAAATCGAAAATAATAAAATTTCTTATCGATAAATCACCGATAAATCATTTTAACGCATAAATGCCATAAACTCAACTTCGCCCTTTCTTTCCAGGTTGAAAAAATTGAGATAAAAGGCTTAAAAAGGATAAAAATGAAATTTGCGACCCGAGTTTTCACGCAAAACACAAAACAGGTCAAAATCACCTTAGGTAATGTGAGAATAAAAGTGGTTTTTCTAAGTCATGCCTTTTTCCGGATGGAAGGAACACAACTAATGATGTACCCGGAAGAGTTTTAAAAAAATGGAAAAAGCTTCTTGTTAGTTTGTTTTACCGTCTTTACATGTAGATAGTCCTAATTACACATTTTGAATATAAATAGACTTAAAAATTCGTAAGGAATTATGTTTTATGCCTTATAAAGTGTTTTTCTATTCAATTAGCCAAATGACGTAATAACAAACTACTAAAATCTAATGAAAAATGAGACACTAACAGCGGGTTCACGACATTTCAACATCGTGAAAACCAAATCCCATTTTTAAAATGTAAAAATTTTTTTTTAAAAAAGTTTTTAAAAATTCAAAAAATTCAAAAAATTCAAAATTCAAAAAATTCAAAAAATTCAAAATTTTTAAAATTCAAAAAATTCAAAATTCAAAAGATTCAAAAAATTGTTTTCTTAAATTCAAATAATTATTTAAAAAATCCAAAAAAAAAATTTTTAAAAATTCAAAAATTTATTAAAAATTCAAACTTTTTTCTGAAATTAAAAGTTTTTTAAAAAAAAATTTTAAAAATTTTTAAAAATTAAATAAATTTTTAAAAATTTAACCATTAACAAACCACTAAAACTAATGAAAAACGAGACACTATAACAGCTGGTTCACGACATTTCAACATCGTGACAACAAAATCTCATTTTTTAAATTTTTTTAAAAAAATTTCTAAAAATTTCTAAAAACTAAATAAATTTCAAAAAATTCAAATTTCTTTCCTTAAATTCTAAAACTAACTTTAAAAAATTCAAAAATTTATTAAAAATTCAAAAACATTTTTTCTTAAAATAAAAATTTTTAAAAAAAATTAACCATTAGCAAACCACTAAAACCAAATGAAAAATGAGACACTAAAAGCGAGTTCACGACATTTCAACATCGTGACAACAAAATCTCATTTTTTAAATTTTTTCAAAAAATTAAAAAAAAAAATATTTTTTCACGTACCGGCTTAAGTGATGATCGATACGTGTGGACATTGATAGTTGAAACCCAAATTCAAGATCCAAACACGCCCATTTACACTTGATCCAATTGTTTTCCAAGTTTATAGACATTTATTCAGAATTTCATCCGGTCATAATTTTCAATTTCGATGCATCGCGGTTTGAAAAGTCGTCACGTTTCGACGTAAATCAGACACGTGTCGTAACGTCGTTCTGGAAAAACAAATAAAATGATATTTAGAGTCGAGAAAAAAATTAACTGAGAGTGAATCGGGAACAGTTTGATGTTTACCCCATTTTTACTCCCAATTTTATGGCCATAATTAGTGTAAATCGAAGAAATAAAATTAAATCAGAACAAAGATTACAAAAACTCGCATCCAGTTCATCCCGTGATTTTCATCAATCAATAAAATGAAGAGAAAAAAATTCTAAATTACCTCTAATGGTCAAAAATATTTTTATTTTATTATTTTCCTTTTCAGATAAAATTTAAAAAAAAATAATTTTCAAAGACAGTAGCTAAAAAAATGAAAAAAATGGAAAAAATGAAAAAAATGAGATAAAACAGCAGTAAAGAGATAAATCTCGAGCAACACGACTCATAAATTACACAATTTTTTCATTTCCTTCAAAACAAAATAACAATTTAGGCCTAAATACATCATACTCTACTTTTTTGCTCATTTTTTTTTTTATTTCCAAATGGATGGTGCATTCTTCAAATTCAACTACATGAAAATTTCAACATCAAAATTATAACTTATGAGCCAACTAGTCTACTTAAAAGAGAGATAAATATAGAAGAAAACATAAAAGATGTCAGCAGAGCATTATGGGATGAATTTCAATGCATTTGGGCAATAAATGGACATATGTAAACAGACTTCGAAACGAGCTTATCTGCATGCCCATCACCTAAACGGCAACGGCACATCTAGGACTACTATCAGCGGGACGTGACATGGCTTATCCTGCAATTTTGTACAGCGCCAATACTCCCTTAGTGACAATATTTGGAAAAATTGTAAGACAAACATCTTGTAAAGCAGCAAATTCATATTTGGGGAAGCAAATGAGCCTAGATTGCCTCCAACACTACTCAAATCCACTGGTAGGACATAAAGGCTTGTAGTAAATGGGTGTTTATGCTTGCGCTTAAGTGTTAGATTGGTGCTGGAGACATCCATCTTTTTTTCTGAAAGTGTGCATTGTGTTGATTCTGTTGTGAACCGTTCTCGGACTTATGAAAATTAGAAAATAAACTAAAAGGTTTAATCCATAGTGTCTTTGGCAACACATTTCTAAAGGTGCCATCACACTGGTGTTCACACTGATGCTACACGCACGCTACTGCAACACGTAATGTGCTTGATTGGCTGTTGCCTCCCCGACAACCAATCAAACATCTTACATGTTGCAGTAGCGTGCGTGTGTGAAGCCATGACAATCCAAAACAAACATAGTAACTCAGCATTAATTAGAAACAAAGAAACAATATGCAGGTCAAACCTCGATTTAGCGAACTCGAAGGGACCAGAAAATTTGTTCGTTATATCGCGGTATTCGTTATACCGAGATGTTTTTGCATTGTTTTAGTGCAGTACGGTCCAAATAAACAGTTCATTATATCGAGCAATTCGTTATATCTGAGTTCGCTAAATCGAGGTTTGACCTGTAACAGGGGGTTTCATAAATATGAATGATTTTGCGATTATACGAATATTCAAAAACCACGTGACACTGCAACAACCAATGAGGTGAATAATTGTATCAGCGCACTAGCATCATAATCGAATAATCGCATAAGCTCCTCTGGAGAAGCTTTTGCGCTGATGACAACGACCAGCAAAATAGAGTCGATATATGTCGTCCTCACTCGATCTAACTTTCGAGACAAGCATCGAACGAATTGTGCTGTTTTTGAATAATCGAATTAAATAATCGAATAATCGTCATAATCCATAATTGCACAATCGTTTTCATTTATGAAACCCCCTAATAATTATTAATTAACACATTTGAGCAACTTCACAACGCTTAAAAATAAAAAAAGTTGGATTGGGAAATTATGCCTCAAAACCAAGTGCGATGCCCAAGCACAAGCATAAGCGCCCATTTCCTCTGGGTCTAAAAGATAACAGTGCATCGTGGCATCATTTTGACCAATCGGAAAGTGGTTTGTTGAGGTGTGAAAGTCATTACATCACAAATTTGTTGAACTCCAAATATCAACTAACTTATTTTATTTTTCTGTACTTTACATGGAGATCAGCTGGAGTATAATAATAATAAATTAATAATCAAGATATTAGTGTCACCAAGGGATTATTGGCACTGTACAAACAGCCCAACATACACCATGTCACGTCCCATAGATAATAGTCCATTTTTAGACCACATTAAGCTCTGATCCCCTATTACACAATTTTCCCACTTATCAAACGTCTTATTAACCAACCACACGACATTCCACCCCACAAATCTCTCTATAAAACCTCCCAACCACACCCTAAAAATCACACAAATTCCATCCGGAATCATTTACTACCTTGTTTACAACACAAATAATAGACTTCCATGTGACATTTCCTCACATCCGAGTCTTAATCACAAGTTATTTGGGATGAGAAAGATCCAATTTGTCCATTTTGACCCAGTTTATACAATTACACACATTAATTTCACAATTTTTACAATTATATATTTTTTTTCTCTCATGTATATCTCTCGACACCTGCCTCGGATTTCAATGTGTACACAAACACAATGCAATTTTTTTTTAATGTGTTTTTATAGTTAAAAAATGTCTGAAAATATGTTTCAGAATCTGCCTCGAGGCTTAAGGAAAATTGGGTGGAGGAGAAGGGAATCCACATTCGGTTCCCACAGTAATCTTTGTAGAAGAAACTGAGCTGGTTTATCAACTCACCAATGCACTGCATCAACTTCAACTTTGGAAAAAAATCCCAAGAAAAATGATAGAAAAAGTACAAAGCCCTTTTTATTCAACATTAATCCCAGAAAAAAATCATAGTAATAAAAAAAAAGTCATTTTCCCTGTAATAAAACAAAAATTTACAGTAATTGTTACTAATTTTGAATTTTAGACGTCTCTTACACTGCGAAAAATAAAGGTGTAAAATGTTGTCCCTATATAGACTCCTTTTCGGTGAGAATTAACACAATTTAGGCACTGTTTTGCACCTTATAAATGTAAAAGTACACTCAAAGGTGCTTCTAAACACCAGTATTGTGTGTAAGAAACAAATTCTAACTCTTTTAAGGTATAGTGTTATCATTTACACCCAAATTTGCACACTTAAACTTAAAAGGAGTTCATATAGGGACAAAATTTTTCGCTGCGTATACGCTTTATAATAAAGTTTAATGAGAATAAGTGATGTCTAAAATTCAAAACTTAATTTGTTTTAATATTTGAATGTAGCTAGTTAATTATGACAAATTTATTTATTTATCTCTCCCTCCCAGAATTCCTTTAAAAAAAAATTAAAAAAAATTTTTTTTTGATTTAAAAAAAATAATAAATCATTTAATGCCAATCATAATCTCGACACTGCTACAAGTTTGACACACCATAGTTAATACATCATGAAAGATGTGAACCAAAAAAAACCAGTTCTAGGAAAAACCAAACACAAAAAAAAAAAAATTCCAACTCACACATACCCAACCCCGAAAAAAATTAATAATCAGATAAAACAGTGCTTCAATTGTGTTATTAGTCCCATAACAGAATCATCCTTCACTTCCGCCTTTCATTTTTTTCCACCCAATTTTTTTTTCAATCAGAAAAATTAAAAAATTATTTTATTAAAAAAAAAAATCAACTGATCTAAACAGTTGTAGACAGACAAGATGGATGAAATACTTTGAACCCTTTTTGCTTTATTTTCATATATGGGTTGGAATCTGTAATGACCCACGACGATGTGATTGCAAACAGTAAAAGAGGCGCTCGGCCAGCGAGCCACATCCATACGCAATGAGCCCTCCTCCCTCCCTAGAGAAAGTGTGTCAGATGTTCTTTTCTTTGGGGCGCCGTCCGCCTCACGTCCACTTGTCGGATGCCCCGATTCCACAACGGCCTCTCCCCGCCTACCGATCCTTAGGCCACTATATAAAACGCTTCACACGTAATGGCACCACTCACAATCTCGTTGGGAGCCATAGGTGAAACATCACTAAGTTACTGACTGCAACAGGTGAGGCTGACTCTTTAGTTTTTTATTAATTTTTCTCACCGGTTAATGTTGAGTCTTTGCCGGTTTGTGTTCTTTCGCTACCGATTCAATGAACTTTCACAATACTGGCCTGGAGTATGGCAGGGAAGCCACACTCAAAAAATTGTTTAGCGCTTTAATGCACCTAACACTAGGTGAGTTCATGAAGTATTTTAAACATAAACACTCTTATTTACACACATTTTAAAATTGTGTATAGTAGTTCTATGTTGGCTTTTCATTTACAATGAGTAAATTAATTTTATTACACACATCCAAAATGGCTGA
>JAQFZO010002876.1:0-11053 GCA_034695885.1 Geophilus flavus | reverse complement strand
CGTATAATTCGAATTATCCGGCACTGTGGTGAGATTCGGTAAAACGCGGCATGCCGCGAAAAGCGAGGGAATACGGTACATATTATAACCAACAGTTCTCACTTTGGTTCTCACAGCATCGCTATCTAGTATAGACTAATTTTAATCAGAATTCATCTGAATTCTCTCGAAATATTAATGACTTAATGAAGTTGTCACCTATCGAATTAAGACCATTCTTGTCATTACCTAAAATTTTTGGTTTTTGCTAAACCCATTCTTAAACAAAGTCATTTAAAATTAAAAAATTTCACAAATTTTCATAAAATCATCATAAATATTCAATCATTTCGCGATGTTTATACATGTTTTTCCTATGGAATCTCAATATTTTGATGTCTTGGATGTTGTTTGGCTGTTGAAACTGTTGTTGTGGAGACTTTCGTTAGAGATTTGGTCACTGAAAAGAAGTTGAAATTAAAATGTTTGATTTTTTATTTTTTTAATGAATAAAGTTTTGGTTAATTAAATTCAGATCTGAGAATTGCATCTGCGAGGTTTTAAATTGGTACTACATCTTCTACCACGGTTGGAACTTCATTTGTTAGATGTCGATTGGATAACTCTGCGTATCGGTTGAAAAGCATCTCCTGATAAAAATTAATTAAATATTGTGTGAGGTACTAACTCATTCAAATTTGTATTGCAAAGTTGTTCTCGGTTTATTTTAATCAGTTAATTTATAACTGGATTATAATCTGAACCCATTCAGTCACTTGACCTATAATTTGGAGTTGGTTTAACCACACCTTAGTTTAACATGCGCCCTTTGGTTGTGGGTTTCAGTTTCTGAGAAATCAGAACTCCATTTAGCCGTTTATAATAATTGCTTCAAATTTTGCAGTAGCGAATAACTATAACGGCAATTTTTGCTTTCATTTACAGTAAATAATTTTGTAATAGCAGCACTAGAGAATTTCAGAATTCTCTCAGCTCAATAGGAATCATATTCTGACATCAGTTGGAAAGGTTTCTCAAACCGGTATTTAAAAATGAAGAAAAAAAATAAAAATCTTACAATTTTTAATAATTGAGGATTTAGGGTTATTTTTGAGGGCTTTTGACTGGTTGTGGAAGGTCTTTGGGGTAAAAACCATTCAAAACCCTTTCAAAAACAACCAAAACACAATATGTAGTTATTAATGTTAAATTCTATTCAATTGAATCAACTAGATCAATCCAATTCCAGATCTGTTAATTGTTCAAATCTGATCTAGATATCATTTTCAGATCTAACATGATATAATTTTTTCGAAAGAGTGACATTGTAGCGACAGCAATTTAGTGATAGATGAAGAAAAACAACTTTTTTCCTTTCTCCTTAAATAAACATCGCTTGCACTCAATTGCATAAAAAAACCAAAACTTTCTCAACCTTCAACATTTTTTTTTATAAATGCCAATTCCTCTTTCGTTTACGATGATCACCAGACCATGTTGCTTTACTTTTTGCATAACCTTCAAAATGGTGATTTTCTGGATTATTTAATACGGGTTTCATTTCAGGCGTTTCTTGATAATCACCCTAAAATCAGAAGAAAAAAAAACAATTTCCAATTTATTCCACATAATTTCCCTCAAATCACCACCTAATATACAGTACCCTTTTCCCCAGACAGATGGCGCACTTTTTTCTTGCCATTTCCCATCATTACGCCTCATGTGGGAACTGGGAATGCGTTTGAGACATGTGACCTTCGCGAGACGGTCGCCTGAAACAGCAAATCATTTATTTTTATTGTCTATCGAGTTAAAAATTTATTAACCGGTTCGATCAATTTCACCTGACAGTCTGACACTCGTGGCCTCTTGTGTGTGATTGAAGTTTTCCTTGTTTCGAGGCCAAGTTTTCCTTGGGAAGTCCAGATACAGACTCACATCAGAGTTGACATGATCTTTGTTGACGGAGAAGTGATTAGCGCATGCGTAGATGGCATTTGGTCTGAGTAGAGTTCCTCTGAGTCATGTCTGGGAGAAGATTGTGGCCTTGAGAAGAGAAAAAATAGATTTTAAAAAAAATACAAATAAATCCTCTAATAGTGCACCCGCGCACTAATTGCAGAATTAAGTTTCCCCGCGCTTTATTAGAGACCCGCGTATTAATCAATCACGACAAAGATAAAATTCCATCCAGTCATTTTCAAATTCTGCGTACACGCAACTTTGGCTCCTGCTCCAGGAAGTCGGATTTATTTTTCCCAATAAGGATTATAATTTTACGCGAAATTCGAGTTCCAAACGTTGTCGTTTGCATCCTCGAATCGTACAAGTGTAATTCCAAAATTTTTTTAACTGTACTGCAGCTTTTGCAGATTTTTCTCTCGTGAATTCAAAAACTTGCAGATTAAATATGATACCGAATTTGCGACACGCCCTGTGAACTTGCAGTTTAGGGAAAGTCCCTAACCCATAAGTCACTCTCAAACACATTTCTGCTGTTTATGCCTTGTAATCATATGGATGACCATGCATTGAGGCATCCAATAGCGGACGGTGAAATTGAAACTATTTCAGTAAGGGAGTCACAACTACAGGATTTACTGTATTGTTTTTTTAAAATGTGTAATAGTGTAGTCAGAGGGCCAAAAGAGACAGCAACTGCTGAGTTCTCATCTTGGAGGCTCGCCATCAAAGTGTATGCCCCTTGATCACACCAAAACTGCTTGCTCACCCAACTACATCGCCAAAATCATCACACGTGATAATCATGATAACAACTTTCATTCTGTTTGATTCGCAGGAGAGCCGCCACCCTCTACCTGTTTACAAATATATATATTCGTTTTTTATTTGTGTAATTTTCAACCGAATACAGAAATTATTCTTTCAATACCTACTTCTCTTGTGTTTAAATGTTTTATGGTTCTAACGGTAGGTGGCGTACGGGTCGAGATGTGATGTTTTTATTTTAGTGCCATTTGATTTGAATTTTCAATTATATGCATTTCATTCAATTTTGTTGTTGTTTTTTGTTTTAAAACTGATTTTAATATATTGTAATACGGTAGTAAAAATTGTAAAAAAAACAAACAATATATTTCTTGGGAATTTGTAGTTTTAACCATATTTCGAATTTATATTTTGCATTTAGATAAATTGAAATTAATATATTTTATATATATTTTCAAATACATGGCAATTATTAGGTCAATTTTTCTAAAGGGAATAGAGATTTGCGGTGGCAAATTTCATCGCTTTATGTCTTCCATTTTATAATTTATAATTTGTAAGTTATTAAATCAATTTAAAGCTTTCCAGTCTTAAAATCGACTCATAAATGAAAATTACAAAGCCGGTATAAGATACGCTTAATTTATATTGTCATAGGAAATAAAAAGAATTTTACGCATATAAATTCAAAAGTCCGTAAAGTCATAAACTTAACTTTGAGTTTATAAATTTATAAATTATACTTTAAGTTATATGTTCTATAATAAGTTTCATTTTAAGTCTTTATCAATTCATACTTATTAGAATCTAAACTAATTGATGTCACAGTCATTCAAGAGTCAGGACTGATTGAGCCTCCTGACCCAAGAACCTCTGGTTGACTTAACCACATTAAATAAAATCATTAAACTTATATATTCATCAGTATCACCTGGTATCACCATCAGATAATATCACATTGATCATTAACCCAGGTTAACAAGGCAATGAAAAAATAATTAGTGCACCACAACCCCATCTTAGGACAATCTCTGGCCTTGCCACCAGGAGGTAGACTTTATTATCTGTACCCCCAAGATACAATACCAGGTTTGAATTTTGAAACCACTAAGCCTACATACTGAACAATATCTTAAAGGCATTCAATCAATTGAATTTAAATTACTTTATAAATTATAAATCTGTTTCAGATAGGATTGCCACACTCCGGATTTGACCCATAGACTACGGGGTTTGTTTCCTGTATCCGGGCTCCGGCTTTATAATATATTAAATCTCCAGATGTAATAAACTTATGAAATAAATAAGATAAATATAATTTAGATTTTCTGCACTGCAACAAATATTGAATTTCCAAAAGAAAATTTAATGTGAAATTTCCCATACGAAAAATACATATATGCTCGATAGATGTTCGTATAAGTTAAATACCGTATATAAAAATTGGAACTTTCCATATATGGCATATATGTTGTAAATATATTTCTCTTCACTCTCGATTATAAACCGCATCAAAAACAGCTTGATTTTAAATTTTAATATAAGCCGCGAGTATTAATCGAAGAAATACGGTATGTTCACTATATGAACTGCAATATATGGATTTTTCATATGCGTTACTATGAATGTGTTCAGAATTGATTTTCTTTCATTAAGATTGGGTACAAATTGAAATTTGAGATTTTAATTTATCAGTTTTGATATTTTGTCCTTTGTCGGGTCACGTATGGCCTTTGCGATTAAGATTAAATTCACACAAAAGGTGGCAAGTCCTGGCTGATACTGATTTAACAACAATTCTTCAACTATTGGCTCCACTTGGCACATGAAAAGAAATAAACAGTAATTACTCAAAAATAAAAAACAAATTACCCATGAGCTGCTGAAGGCATAGGGCGTTGATAATTGCTGTTTAATTGAGTGTCATAATTAGACTTGGATTTTATAAATCCACAATTTTTGTGTGTGAACACCAAACTGGGTAAATTATTTCTAAAAATAGATATAAAACAAAATTAGAATTTTTAATTCATTTTTCTGCCACATCTTAATCACCAATCATATTTTCCCACTAATCAAGGTCCTTCTTGGGTTATCTGTAAAGATAAAAATTGATAGTGACATTAAACTAATATAACAATTAAAAATTATTTATTATATCCTTCAAACTAGGGCATAACAGCAAGTAATCTATTCAATTGAATTGAGGTGAAACGACTTAATTTACATAACATTTGATTGAAAGATAAGAAATAAAATGAAATAAAGTAAAATATAATACAAACAATAGTCAATCAATAAAAACAAAACTAAATCATTTTTCCTCATTCTTCAGTGAACCAAACAGGTCAGTATATGAACTGTGAAATAAAAACATCCTCATAGGGCAGCATGGATGAATAAATAGGGAGTTATATGGATGTCATTTGTATCATTATATATGCATGAAGATAATCTGAATTGAAAATGATAGTGCAGAGTGATGGATTGGATTGTTCCATATTGGACATATGGAAAAGTGGAAATTTATTGGTTGATTTTACTCTTTTTAACCCATTTTAAGAAATTATTCAAAATATTCCATGTCTTTTGACTGTGAGAAACATTAAACTGCTTATTATATGCCAATAGGACATGATCATTTTAAAACAATAATACACAATCTGCTTCAAGTTAATTATTGGGTATGTCCTTTGTAAGATAAGGTGAGGTTAGGTTAGAAGGCCTCTGTAGCTGCTGTGGCCCCAACTTTGCAAAAAATGGGAAAATCAGTTCATGTGAGACACCCTGCACATCAATCAGTCTGCTTTAAGTAGTGCCTAGACATTTTTTTTGTTTTTCAACACCTATTTGTATTGACTTTACATGCTTTGTAATAATTTGACAATTGGTGCAGCAGCCATTGATGTTCTTCCCTGGAATAAATCAGTAGTTGAATTAAGATTGAGCTGGTAACATCTCCTTCTTCTCATAACAGCAACTAAACTTAGCCTTAGCCACCATTGAGACAAACACTTAATTGTGCGGCCGGACTTCGCCTGGACACCGGTGAAGGGTTGCCAAGTTGTCTTGGTTAATCAGGGTTCTAACAAGCAATTAGCCTTTTTAGGCATAAGTCCCTCCCGCTAGGGAGCCGTTAGGGTTGAGCTATTAATTCATGTCGCAGCGGTAAAATTGATCATGCCAAAATCATTCTCGACACCCAAATTGTAAGAATGCAACAACAGCAAATGCTATGACAACAGTCTTGAACTGTACTAGGAGTATTTAGTGCGTGTGACGCTACAATCAAAAATCAGATTTTGCTTTAGTGTACCTATTGTCCTTACAGCAGATGCAACTATCTAAATAAACATCATCCACCACTAGAGTTCTCTGTAGACACTTCTATAATTTAATGTGGCAGTGGTGTGAAGTCAGTCTACAAACATTTTTTAATTTCAATTCCCACGTAAGTGCAGAAGTTTATTCCAAAACAATAAGACAATGGCAAGGTGGAGTAAACTCAAATATATGGATTCAGAAAAAAAGAATTAACATCCTGACAGGAAAGAAGTTCACCTTGCAGGCCCACCCATCTCCTGTTGTACGTATCTCCGGATTTGTTTGTCATTTTTGTTTTTTGACTGTTTTGTAATGCAAGATTGAATTTTGAAATAAATCAGATGTAATTTTGACCTGCTAGGGTAACTAGAACAAATGCTGGGATAGAAAAGTTCCAATTACAATAACTCACAATTGAATTTAGTCAATTATTGGTCTGAAAAATTGCAGCCTAGTTTTATGAGAATTTTAATCAGTTTAAAATTCCTGAATTGTGCCATGTCACATTTATGACCTGAGGAGTTTGTTTTTACATCATTATCACACACTAGCATCACATAAAGAGTATTCATGATGGGGCATTTTCTTGACTTACTGCATTTTTCTCAGTTTCAAGGTTGTGGGTATTAGCATGGAACATGTGAAAGTAGCAAAGCAGTTTGAGTTTGAGTTTAAATTGAAACACCCTCTTGGGTTTTACATGCATTATGATTTTTATTTTGAAACTAACTTTCACTTTAAGTTGGGGATGGTGGGATCAATGATTTTTGTTAAATATATTTGTAGAAATTTTTTTCTAGGGAATAATTACACCTATACATTTTTTTCAGGGCTTACACTTTTATAGGTGTAAAATGATTCTGTACACCCTTTTGTAGGAGTTATTATAGATAAACCAAATTTTAAATAACCACAATGGAGAAATTGAAGCTATTGTTTCTGATTTCTGAATAATTATTAAACTGTTGTAAGAATTTAACAATTAGTGAAAGATATCTTTTTTGTGGGTGATTTGAGTAAAAAAATACTTTTTATCCCTGTCTGGGCCCCCTAACATAGTAGATCCTTAAGCATCGCTTAAGCGCGCTTAATAGAGGTAACACCGCTACGCATCTGTAACAGACTAACAACATGTCACAAAGTAAAATTGATATATTAATGTCAAAATATAACATCCTAATACAATCAAACCCTGGGTTTTCAATAATCATTGCAATAACCACATGATGTGGCATTAACCAATAAGGTGAATAGTCCCACCAGCACACTAGTGCCAAAAACAATAACAAATTTTTCCCCGATCACTTATTTTGTACTTTTAAGAGCAAATACAGTTAGCATTTAACAATAAAATATTATAGTTGTGTTGTCAACAAATATGCACACCCATCAATTTGTTAATACAAGCTGGAAGCCACTAGAATTGTTGATCAGTTTTTTTTTCCATTTTGGTAGTGCCAATGGCATCTTCCTGCTACTAGTGTCATTACTCGACTAATGATACAACCGTTTTTGTTAGAGGGTGTTTCCAGTGACTGATTACTATTATCATTTGTTAGTTATCTATATTCTGTGTGCGGTATTACAGCAGTCTGTGACAAAATTATATAGCCTCCAGATCAAATTTTGGATTTTTTAAAAAAAAAGAGAATTATTGCAATAAAACCTTCACTACGATAATCAGGATGATAAAAAGAAGCTATGCCTAAATTTTTATGGTGATAGCTTGCCTGCAACAGATGAGAATAAAAAAAAGTCATTCAACGTGCAGCCTTCGTATAGAACTGCGTTATTGGATTTTTTCCAACAAAAATGTTTGGTTAACTAAGTGCCAACTAGGAATTTGGTTGCCATGACAATATACTTTGATTCAAAACAGCAAAACACCTACAATTAAACATCTTCGATTGCGATAACCTATACCGCATGTATTGAGCGCGCGAGAATACATGTGGCTGGGTTCGGTTCGCTTAGAGCTTTCAATGGTGTCATAATTTTGCATTAATAAGTTTTAATCTGTCAATAATTAGCTGGAGGCAACCTTAAGCAATAGCAATCCATCTTTCACACATTATGCATGACCAATGCCCATATTCCCATCCTTCTTACATCCATCCTTGCGAAAACCCAACAAACAACACCTAAGAAACTCCCAATTACTTCTTTTCTGCACATCTCATCCTTGACATTTACTTTCACTACACACAATCCAACAAAAAACACAATTTCACAACACCCCAATAAAAAAACTGACAAAACCATCAACCAAAAACACTTGTTGCAAAGAAAAAAAACCCTTCAAAATCAAAATTACATAAAATCTGTTCCATGTTGTTGCAATTCTTGCAACATCATCATCCACTTTTCTCCAACAGTATAAAAAATCCATTAAACTTGTTTTTAATGCATTAAATCAAAGATTAGATAATCTTCAAAACGTATTTTCCTCTAATTATCCTTCTTAATGGCAACAGAAAGTCAGATGAGATGTAGTTGAAAGAAAAGATAGTCCAAATGAGGGACTTAATGACAACTACAGATGGCAAGGTCTTTGTCTATTTCTCAGCGCGTACACCCTCAACTGAGTGGAATGATAACCCCGAATCAACATGACGCATGGCAAGACACTTGGGTCAGTGCGGTGGAAAGAATTTCTACTTTTCTCTTTAAATTATCTTCAATTTCCTGCAGAAATAAAGAAAAAAAATTAAAAAGTGAAAGTAATAAGTCATAAACAACTGAAATTAAATGAAAATTACCTGGAATTGGCTATAAAATGTAGTAGAATTATAAAATTAAATTTAAAATGTGAAAAATATAATAAAAAATGTTGAAATTAAAGTGAACAATTCATGTCACTGTGAATTGAGGCTACCCATTTCTCTTACATTATTTATGGTATTAGGAATTTATATAGTTCAATGTCATTATGGACTTGTGCATTTCTGAGGTTTTTTTTGCTACTGTTTTGTAAATAGTAATTACTGATGGGAAGTTAAGACAATTTGCATTTTTATTAATCGCATAAGAGTTTTGTTTTCTCACTGGCGGTCAATAGATTTCCTCTGAGTTTTTGTTTCTTGGAAAAAAATTGTCTGTGTGTGGTTAATTTATATGAATTATACATTATTAAATTAGCATTTAAAGCTTTTAAACCTCTTAAGAGGTTTTTAATACTTTGCCTCTGTATCTTCTTAAGAGTTACTGGCACGAAAAGTTTGAATATCGCTTTAATCGAAAGGAAAAAGTTTATTTCCTTTTGTTAATAGGGATGGATGGGGCAAATAAAGTTGCTTCTTTACATGTTTTCACATAGAATGATAACTTGTGAATGAAGTGTTTATTGTAGCAAATATGCTCAAACAATTTATATTACTACAATTTGTATGCACATTATGAACACTACATTTACTCCCTCACATTTATAATTGTTTAATACAATCTAAAAATTTCCAAAATAAATTAATTTAACAATTTCCATTCTGCCCTCCTGTATGAATTTAGTAAGTGATACCTCTATTGTTCATCAATACTTCTACCCAATGACAATCGTTAAGCGATAACTATCCTCCGTATTAGTGAGATGATTGACATAAAATTTTGTATTTGCATATTTGAAATGTGTATTAATTATAATTGATATTTTTGTTTAAGTTTTGGTGTTTGTACAGCGTCGTCCCATATGGCCCTAGATGCCAATGGGTACCTAAAAATTTATAACTACTAATACTACTACTATTTCTACTACTTCTACTACTGGCCTCCACCATTTTGTTTTTCAATTTCATGTGAATATGCTTCCGAAGTTAAATATCATTGGAAAAATAATTGTGCAATAGATGAATGTTTCTATTTTTTCTATTTTCATGGTTTTAGACATATGGTCAACTCCATAAACTCAAAATTGCTAAATGTGGACACATTAGGGGTCTTCATAAATGAGTCGATTTTACGAGTTCTCGATTGTGTGATTTTGGGATAACCCACCTATCTCTGTCAAGCATGGTTCCTGTTCCAACACTCCAATAATCACATGATTTGGCATTAACCAATGCCGTAAATAGACCCACCAGCGCACTAGTGCAATCGCAAAATTTTTTTACAGAGCGATTTTGATATTGCACTAGTGTGTGGGTGCGATTACTTACCTCATTTGTTAATGCCATATCAAGTGGTTAGTGCAGTGTTTGGACAAGAACTTCCAAGGAACCACACGTGACAGGGATTGATGGGTCAGCCCATAATCGCACAATCAAAAACTCGCAAAATTGATTCATTTATGAAGACCCTAATGTGAGTTGATTGTTGCATTAATTGACAAATCCACAGAAAACCACAAAAAGAGATATGAATAGAAACATTAAAGACATGTGATTCATAAGTATTGCAATAACCCTTCCGGAAGATCGGTTGATTGGACCGACAATGAGAAAAGGCTACTCCTAGATCAGTACTCTGCATAACAGACTATGAGATCATTATTGGAGTTAACCAGACAGACCACTCCACTTGATCTAATCAATTAAGCTCACTTCTTAGGTATTGCATTAAACAACATTTGGCTTTAACGTTACAACGCTGTTTTATGTCAACATTCTGAATAATTCCCAGATATAAGGTTGTTTAATAAATGTTTCACCAGGTAATTACCTGGTGAAATATTTTTCAAAATTGTACTCAATTTCCATATTGTTAGCCATCAATTCTAATTGCCGACGAAGCACTATAGTCATTTTTATGTTTGTATTCAATCTCCATGTCATTCGCCACGTGATTCTCCACGTGGTACCATTTCAATTTCCACATCATTTACCATTAATCCTACCTACCATTTTATTCTTGCACTCACTGTCCATATAATTAGCCATCAATTCTAATTACCCGATGATCCCTTTTCACAAAACTCACCTTTCACCATCCAAATACCATATTTTGAATTTCTTAGATTCCTTGTCAACAACAAAAACAACTTCTTAACTTTCATTAAACTTACCATACTGAGATGGGTCAAGGATGAATG
>JAQFZO010002875.1:0-11054 GCA_034695885.1 Geophilus flavus | reverse complement strand
GCGGGTTGTTGAAAAGTCAGTCGTATATAACTCACGCTCGAGTTTTCCACCGACGAAAAACGCTCGTTCAAGCCACTGCCCGAACTTCGGAATGAATCAAACCCAGAATCGGTTCGACTGTCGTATCGTACGCCTTCGTCCGATAGTTTGGTCGTTGTTGGTTGTTGGGGTGATATGTAACTCGAATCCCGCGCAATGAGAAATGGAGATGAACCTCCTTTATCCGTATACGATGTATTTTTCTCCACGTTTGCACAATCTGCTACGATTTCGTCATCGTCGTCGTCCGAAAAACTACTTGCAGGCTTTAAAGTCCGTGAAGAAGGAGATGTTGACGAGCGATACATCTTAGAAACACTCCGTAATCCTTCTACGATAATAGAAATCCCGAACTTAGAACCTCGGAACACTTGAATCAATTTGTCCTTGTTCGTTACCTTCTGTTTGACTGCTAGTTGTCGTTTTGTACTCTTTATACGGAGTTTAACGAATTCCCCTACTGTCACAATCGAAGCTCTGTCAAAAGAGTGGAATTTTATCGATCCCCGCAAAAGTTGAGGGAAAAACCCACGGGAAACGAGGCACGCAATCAGCAAGCAGATTAATCTCTCCAAACAGAACAGAACCGAGGCCAAACAGCCAGTCCGAGTGCAAGTTTTGTGGGGAATCCCCCGAACTTTAGCTTCGGGCTTGACGTTGATTGCTTCAAACGGGAAAGGGAAGCTCAAAAGTTTCTTTGCACTAGGGGAAGGGTTTTTTCGTTACCTTTTGTACTTGGTATTATTTTATTTTAACTCATATTTAGGCCATAACCCTGATCTTTCCCGCAAGCAAACAATTCCTGCGATGAGTTAGGGTTAAGAATACAAATTAGTTCCGTCTTTTCGTGTTTGTAGTGTCAATAAAAGAGATTTGGGTTATTATTCCAATGAAAAAATTCTTATCTTTTATTTCATGGAAAAATTATTACTTTTTATTTCTAAATCAAAAGTTCTAAATAAGAATTTTGACCAATCGGAACAAAGCGTATGGTATGTGCGCCATTTTCAAGATGGTGGACTCCATGTGAGCCGAGAAGCATTGGTTTAGCATGGGGAAGAAAAGTCGGCGAAATGTATCGCAGACTAAAGATTTAAACGCGGCAAATATTCCCACACTGTCGAGTAAACTAAAACGAAAGTTAAACACTCATGTAGAGGAACTATTGCGATGTAAGTCAAAATCAAAAATAATTTATTTAGGTCATAAAAAAGCATTGCGTAAAATTGTGCGAATTCTTTTATTTATTTTGTTTTATTATCTCAATAAATGTGTTGACTGTTTTTTTCTCTTTTATTTTATTACAGTGTGCACAACCGTTACGTTTGACTGGGACAATTACGTAAAAATATACGAAAAATTACAAGAAATCAATGCAATAGAAAATGGTAATTTTTATTTGGTGTGAATTCCCCAGATATGATGAAATTATGCTAACATTAATTTATTGGCAGTCTTACGTAACAGACAAATGAACATATCATTATCGTAAAGTTGTTTACCGAACGATATTGACATATCTACATGAAATTCAAGCGATAATTGTGAGTTTACTTGGGAAGTTCCTCCACTTAAAATAATCATTGGGGGAATTTTCAAACTGATTAATGACTTGTAACTTTTATTCTGTATTCATATTTATGTGGAACTTATTACAAACTATTAATAAACACAGATGTAAAAATAAAAATTTCAACATATCACGAGTAGGAATTCCACTTTTTTTTCCTATTCCATTTGCATTGTAAATTTAATCTTAAAAAATTGTTTCTTTTTATATTCCAGCGAATCATCTTCCCCGGTTGAATCGTGAAAAGAACTTCCAAGAATTCCTTAACTGGTTAACCATCAATGGCGCTTTATATTCGAATGTCGAAATCGCTTTTTTTGAACAAACAGGGTTTGGTATTAAAGCTAAACAACATATCAAGGTATATTGGGATGATTAGAAATTTATTTATTTATTGAAATAAAATTTTTTTTTTTTGTTTTTTTTAAAAAAAAAGGAAAATGAGTTATGGCTGACAGTTCCGAGGAAACTTATGCTCAGTTTAGCAAATGCTCAAGAAAGTGCATTAGGGAAATTGATCGAAGATGATCGACTTTTGAAAAATATGCCAAATGTTGCCGTATCGTTGTTGTTACTCAACGAAAGATGTAGTGAAAATTCATTTTGGGCTTCTTATATTGGTAAATTCTTCGGTTTTTTAAAATTTCCTCAAAAATTTATATTCAGGAATTCATTGCAGGAACGTTGCCAGATGTTTACGACACGCCGATGTACTTTACTCTGGAAGAGTTGGAATGTTTGAAGGGAACTTCCGTTTTTGGTATGTGTTGCAACTTGTAATGTTGACGAGTACACTTAAAAATTTTAATTAAAATTATTAGTAAAAAAGCAAAAGGAAAAAAAAGAAAATCCAATCGAGTCCCGGTATTGGTTTGGTTAGTCATTCGACGTCATTATGAAATTTTTGTTGTTAAAACAAAATTTTCAACCGGAAATGGTATGTAAAATGATATAACTAACAATTTCCAGTTGAAAATACCAAGAAACTTTTGTTTTCAATTTTTTCTTCGTTATTAAAAGCAAATTCGTTATTATAAAGTTTGTAAACAAAGTATCCTCGATATTACGTTGTTTGGTGACTCATTTACTTCCATTACATCCAATAAATGACTCACCTTCCTTTCTATTCATAATAGCGAGGTTCCATCGGTAATTTCCCTTACTTACAGTACGACATTCCCTCACCGAACAAATAAATAAATTTAATTTAAAGTTATATATAATAAAATTTTAATTTTCTTTTTTCTAGAAACTGCTATAAAGCAATGCACAAGTATCGCTCGTCAATATGCCTATCTGTACAAACTCTTACAGACGCAATCGAAATACGAAACACTAGCCTTATCTAGTCATTTTACATACGACAGTTACAGGTAAGCTTTTTTTGTATTTTTTCTCTCGTCTCATTTGTTTTATTGATTTTAATGACTCGATAAAAATTATCATCAATAAATTCAACAGTTATTATACAATTCAATTCAATTAAAAAGCAAATAGTTAAAAAAAATTATCAAAAACAACAGATAAAACTAGATAAAAAACCAAAAACTTCATCCATTTTCGTAAATCTGTCCAAACTGCCAATTGTTATTTGGTTTTCCTAAATTCAATTTAGGCATTCGTCGTTTCCTTCGTCGCCTGACCTTCCTTTGTTTCCACATGTAGAACAACATCAAGAGAGCAAAAAATAAAATGGCACATCCTCCGATTATACTACTAATAACTATCGTATTGGTCGTGCTCGCAGACATGGTCGGCGATGGTGATTGCTTTCTGTCATGCTCGTCGAATAACGTTTCAATATCGGGCGGCATGTCGAGTGGATAATCCGCCGACATGTCTTTGAGCAATGTCATTACCGGGATGGACTCGGTCTCGCTCGATGTGGGCATCGGTGTTGACGTAGTCGACTCTGACGTCGTCGTTGGCAGTGCAATATAGTTAGACGAAGTTGAAATCTCTTTGATGGATGGTAATTGAATTGTGGATGGTTCTTCGACGGGTGGTTCGGTAGGCGGGGACGTTGTAACTCGTTTAGGAGTTTTCTGTATCATTTTAGGCCGCGCGAGTCTGCTGCGAATTGTCGCTCGATGTCCTTGTGGTGGTGGTGATGATGTTGTTGATTGAATATTTTGAGTCGTTGTAGTTGTAGTTGAAGTTGTTGTTGTTGAAGTTGTTGTTGGAGTTTCGGTCGTAGATGGAAAATGGAAAATAGGCGATGGTTGAGTCGAGGTTACTGTGGTTTTTGATGGAAAACTAGATTCGGTTTGGATGTTCCGCGAGGAATTTGATTGGTTTATAGCGACGAATGGTGCAGATGCTGCATTTTGAGTGGAGTTTACTGCGGTTTTTAATGGAAGACTGGATGTTGTTTGGTTTATGGCGATGAATTTTGCTGTTGCGACATTTTGTGTGAAGTTTAGTTTTGTTTGTAATGGGGAATTAAACTGCATTTGGGTGTCGGATTGATTTTTAGGAACGAAACGAGGAAGTTGTGTGGTTTTTAAGGGAGTAGTTAAGGGTGTAGTTAACTTTGGTGTCGTCGTAGTAGTAGTCGAAGTCGTGGCGGTGTTTGTGGTTTGAATGGAACTCGAATGAGGCTTAACTGTCGTGGTTTCAATTTGAACTGTAGATGACAATTCTGATATTCCCGCAGTGACGAAAACAGGAAATGTTGGATTCAACATCCTTCCCTCGATTTTACTGACATTCTTATCATCCCCGCTAAACGCATACGACACGCTATGAGTATTTGAAACGGAAGTTACGGGTTTAGTCAATTTTACAGTCGACGTAAACTCGCTTATGGATTTCGAAGTTGCAGTCTCGATGCGCGTAATGCCAAAATTGCTTTTTCCACTCGTCGTTGCCGTTGACGTCGACGGAACCGATGAAGAAAAACTATCTTTTCCCGCATCACTTTCATCTTCATCTACATGATGACCTTTCCTCGAGTACCTTTCATCTTCCGCCGATATGGTAAACCGAACATTAGTGCCTAAAAGCGCTAGGGCCAACGGTTTTTCCATATCTTCCTCGCTGAATTCCTCACTTTCGACTTCCTCGCCAGATGTCGTTGTTTCTGCTGTCGATGTCGATGTATTTCGATCCGAACTCTGTTGTTGTTCGATTGGCTTATCTTCCTTCACCACGAGTTCTTCGGTGATGTCGCTTGATGAGTCTCGATCAAGAAGCGACTTGCTTAAATAGTTGACCTCACCGGAGTGTTGAAAATTGGGGGGAAAATACGTTTGGGCGTCCATTTCGTTTGGATCTTGTGGCAATTGCACGAAATGAGTTTTTACCACAGATGAAGAAACTGCGTCCAATTCCTTCCAGTCCGTTGCACCTGTGGTACACTCTAACTGTAGAAGGAGACACGTGAATACGAGCACGAGTTGAACGTTTCCTTTATCCATTTTAAACCTCGCGATGCTCGGGACATTGAATCGACATTGGAAATATCTGGAAAAAAATAAATAGAAAATAAAATAAATAAAATAACACAATAAATAAACAAAAATGGCAGAGTTCATGATTCAGCGATGGGTCCGTCTACACCCATCGTTTTGCCTTGTAAGTAAATCCCGTGCCGATTCTCATGGCATCACACCCTTTCACACCATAAATTGAGCAGCAGTTTCATTAGAGAAGGACACGCCAGCACCTGTAGCTACATTTTCTTTTTATTTTTTTATTTGTTGATGTTTTTAATTATTATTCTTCTTATTCTCTCAGTCATTTGCTTTTTAATTACTTTTAGAGAAGGCTAATTGTGTACTCTAAGGGCTGACCTCAAAAGTAGGTCCGTTGTGTTGTTGTATTTATCTTTTGTATTTTATGGCCTTGAGTTACTTGTGGTTAAAAATTAGGGTGCAATTTTATTTCTATTTATTGTCTCGGTCATCTTAACTCGTGTTTTGTTATGGAAATGAGACACGGTAATCGTTTTATCCTTTTATTATATATGCATTGGATAGGTAAAAAAAAAAACGTTTAAAATTTTTTAATTTTATTTTATTGGGTTAAATAAATATAAATATTTATAACTACAGTTAATTGAGTTTTTTTGGTCGTTGAACCCGATTTTGATATAAAGTTCTGATCAATTTCATTTCCTGTTAATAAGTTATCCCAAAATCTGCGCGCGATGCCATCAACCCGAGTCTCTGGTGGTGATTAGGAAAGGTACATGAGTCGGTTTCTTTGGAATGTATACGAGTAAACATGAAATTCAAGAAAGTGTAATGAACTTCGATGAAGGGAAAAGAAAACCACTGTACAATATAAAAACGAGCGCAGGCTGGAAAAAATAAATAAAGATTTTCGACGTAAAAAGAAACTTTTGTTTGGTTTTGGTTAATGATCCTTGGAAACACACGTTTGGGTTTTTTTAATTTTTTTTTTTTATCTTTTTGGACAAATAAAGACGGAGTAGAGTGAATGAACACATTTTTCATTTTTCTATACTTTTCTAATCTATGTCACCGTGTTTTATTAGATATTTGCATGCATGGTGGGATTTAATGAATTTCTTTCTCTAATAAAATTTATTTAATTCAAATTCACCATAAGGATGATGGGATGTTTGTTTTTCATTTTTTCCTTGAGTTGTTTACAACCCACACTTTATATTATATTTACCTTTAATTTTTCCATTAATTTGTCCCTTATTAAATTTTTAAAGTTCCATAAATAATTTTTTTTGTTTCGGTTTCGAGAAAAATTTTGTTTACATTAAACTCGATTGAGCAAAAAGTTAAATTTTTTTTTTGGTTAAATGGCATGAAATTGGAATTCTTCAGTAGTGATGAACATTGATAAGTGTAGGTTGAAATGATGTAATGTTGTTTAAAATATGCACTGACAAAAAAATCATTATGAAAGTATTATAAAAATAACCTTGCACTTTTAGTTACCTAATCGTACCAAGCGGATGCGTTACTTTCAATAAAAACTCACGTTTAAGGTCACAAATAGGAATATAAGTGACGTTTAAACTTACAAAATTCATAGAAATTGTGTATAAAAACGTAAAATTTGTTTTTATGAATATTTCATGCAGTGACTTTTGAGCCAAAAAAAAGTAATAGAATTTTTAATGAATATTTTCATATATAGTCGAGTATAATAAAAGAAAAGAAAAGAAATAAACGGAAGTTAGATCATCCGAATCGGAAAAATCCCTCATTAACATTTGATTTATAATAAGTTTATTTACAGTATTATTTTTTTAAAACGCAATCAAATAGGAAGTAGTGTTCTTTCCTATAGATGTATATAATCAGATTTAAATTTTACTATTTGCTAAATGTTTTACGGCGAAAAACTCGAAAGAAACTTAAAAAGGGGAAATGGATATTGCGAAAAGTTAATCAAAATTTCCATTAGGATTGCATTAAAATTACGGAAATTACAAATAACTTTACAACAAAACAGTATAGCATGGTTTTACCAAGGAAACAAGATTACACGCAATGCAGTTCTTACCTGAATCTTCCTCAACTATCCTCTCGTAAAATTGAATTCATTTTGTTCTTAAGTCCATTTTCTTGCTTGAATTGCACATAAAATTTCAAAATTGAAATCTCTAGTGAATTCAGTTAAACCTAATGCAAACTCAGCAGTGTTCGTATGATGCACGCACTCGAGTTTATACCTGTGTTGGCCCTGAGGGAAGGCCATGCGTGCTCACCTCAGTTTTATGACTTAAATGTGCATATAAGCTTGACTTGCGAATCCTTATGGCCAATCTCTTGACGATTTGCACACTTCCAAAATAGTCCACCGAGAGATTGGGGGAAAAAAATTTGTAAATGTTTGAATGAAAGAACAATGTAAGTGGTTGATTGAAACATTGAAAAGAGTCGTTTTATTTCATTTATCATTCATTTATTATATTTTTTTCTTTGAGTGAGATAAAGATCATGGGAAGAAACATTTGTCTACTCATAATTTCTATTTTCTATTTCAATCTGGGTGGAGTTTGAGGAAGGAAAGTTGAGACTTGAGAAGTGGGAAATGTTTTGCTGCACTAGTTTCTTGTCATGTGAAATGGATGTTTGATTATTAATAGGACTAGTTTTGGGGATTTAAGAGTTAAATGTGATTGGGTTACGAATAATTGAAGCAAGGTTGAGTTTTTTCCCGATCTTAATATCTAACTTCCTTTTCTCAGTTTCAATTTTTTGGATTTTTTTTTAATATTTCCTTATTTGGTATTAGTTCAAAAGTCGTCATAAAAGTTTATTCCAACAATTGGTTTTTTCCCATATATGGTTTTTTCTTTATAAATATACATATTTCTATTTTTTCTAATGAAAACTCGAGTTGGCTTTTTTAGTTCCACTTGGTTCTTGAACCAGAACTGTTTTTTTCTTTCTGCTTGACCAAGATGTCTTAATAAAAGTTTATTTTTGTTACTGTAACTGTACTGACAAAGTTTTTTGTTTTTTTTGAAATGCCTCCTGGTGTTGGAATTGGAACATGCAAAAAGAGTGTATTTTGACTCTTTAATTTTAATTTTAACTGCCTGTGACAAGTGTGTATAATGTTACCAAAAAAAATAAAAAGCTAAAAAGAGGCCAGTTTTTTCATATTTATTTTCATTTCACTAATTAGTGAAGTAAGTTTTCTCAAGGAAGTAGTTATTGCTCACATAGATGGTGCACTTGAGTGTTATTGGTAGGCAGGACCTATGATTTATTCCATCCATTATGGGTATTTTAGAGCAAATTTGGAAAGGAAATGAGAAAAGCTGAAATTTAATGTGAAAAATTATCAAGTAACTACAAATTGAATTAACTCAATCCACGTTATTAAATTTATAAGAAAAAAAACAAAGGAGGAAGTATTACTCAGAGTTTACATTAAATGAATTAAAGAACAGCTGAAATCATCAATTTCAGAGAAAAAATTAAACATTTGCTTTACGAGGGGAAATCAGACATTGATCCTCTCGGATTTGAAACCGATTACTAATCACCAAGTGGGTGATTTCCACGCGTGTGGTTATCCCCTTATCTAGTTTTAGTTTCTATTCTAAGCCCTGTCAGGTGCTGATATTCGAGACGCCAATTTTTTTAAAATTTTTTTATTTATTAATTTTTCCAACTGTTATATCTATTTTCCAAGGACAGGATAATTATTTTTTTATTTACGAAAAATGACTGAAATAGTCAAATCTCATACTGCAAATCTGGTTTAGGTGGTTTTTATTTTGAATATAAACAAATATTTGACTTTTTTGCCCTAAATTAAATATTTTATTTTTTCAGAAATTCTAATATTTAATTTTAATTTTAATTAATTTAACTAATAAGGAAATGAAAAAAATACGTGCGTTCATTCTTGAGAAGTCAATTTTACGACTACTTAAATGACTTATGTAATGTAATTGACTTTTAGAAGTCATGTCTGATTGAACGCCGTTATAACTATGAGTATTGCACGCATGTGTAAAGCAAACTCTACAGAGTTCCGGTTAAAAAATGACTGCTTGGAGTTTGGAAACTGCTTCAGACAAAACATTGGGTACACCCAAAACTACCCAAAATATTTTTTAAAAAATACAAATCCAGTAAATCCAAATAAATCCATTCAAATTTACGTAAATCCAAATAAATCCATTCAAATTTACGTAAATCCAAATATATCCATGCATAGTCATGGAATTAAATCCATGTAAATCAAGGTAAATCCATTAAAATGTTATGTAGATGTATTTAACTGTATATATGTTGATTTACATGGCTTTAAATGGATTTATGTTGCTTAGATTTATTTGGATTTACTTGAATTTATTAAATTTTTATAGATTTATTGGATTTTAATGGATTTACTGGATTTGTATCTATTGAGGTACTTTTGGGTACCCAGATTTGGGTGTACCCAGCGTTTTGTGTGGCGCCTTTGGAAACAGGAGAACAACACACAAGTTACTTCTATAAGTCAGAGAACTTATTCAAAAACGACTTCTCAGAGTTATGACGCAATAATCGACATATCCGGTTTTGTGAAGTGAAAGAAGTGAGAGAAGCACGTCTTTGAATACCTAGTCATGTCTCGATTTTTTTGGCAGGTCAAAATGCGGTGATTTTTGATTTTTCAATCTTATCATATCAATTGCCTTAAATTGTATCTAAATGCCGTAAACACGTGAGAGTTTAAAGAGGAACTTTTTCACGGCAAATAAAATATTTAACCTTTTTTTTTTCGTATATATTTAAATATCTTGACAGTTGTATTAAATAATTATCCTGTCTCCATTCATTTCCCTCTATTCTTCCGCCTTCAATTCATGTGTGATTGGACATTGTCCCTCGCACTGTTCCCTTTTCATGCATCTTTCACGAAAATTACTTTTCCTTTTATCATTTGTTTTTATGCAAACATTTTTTTCCCCCTGATTGTATTGTAGTTTTAAGTACTGGACATTTATTTTCCTTCTTCCTTCATGAACAATTTTCTTGTCGCTTTAAAAAAAATTGTTTTGATGTCTCGCTTATCTGATGATATCAGTCGATAGTGGAACAACAAAAAATTGTTTCTTGTTTGTTTACAAAATAAATAGATTTCAGCACTGAATGTTATATTAAAATTAAATGAAATTAAGGAATTGTCACGTGTAGAATCTGTAAATCTTAAACATTGTAATTTTATTAATCAAGAAAGTTGTATAAGAGCAAATTGGATTTATTTCTCGCTTTGTTTCCGCTGTGATGGATGCCTCTTTGACAACCGTGTAATTAATTCAATATACCTTGAAGGGTAGTATTTTTTTAGGGGGAGTTGTGAGTCGAGTTGGAATATTTCTATATATTCCTTTTGATCTTTAAAACTAAAGGAAATTCTTGAATTATTAATTACGTTCGGACGTGATATGCCAAAAAGTAATTTTATATTTCAATATTTCATAACTTCCATGTAAATAGGTCGATTCCTTTTATAGTTCCGGTATAAAGTTCTTTCTCTTTTTTTTTTCGAAGAACTAATCCATTTATTTTGCAATATTTTGCTATTAACTTTAATAACTTTAAAAAAATCATTTGTCAACGAGAGCATCGTTTTGATGATTTTTGCAGATGGTGTGTATCAGCAGTAATGACACGTCAAAACCATATACCATCTCCAGATGGCAGCACGCAATTATTGGCATTAGTGCCTATGTGGGACATGTGTAATCACACTAATGGCAAGGTACGACATCCATTCTTGATTTCATCACTTCCTATATTCATTTTCATACAAACTGCATTCGACTTTTTTGTTTTTTTTTTCTTTTATTCTTCATAGGAGTATAAAAATTAAAAAAATTAAAAAATTAAAAAAGGAAAATGATGGGAGTCATTGAACTTTTTATGATTTACAAAGACAAAAAAGTGGGAAGCTTTTCTACTTATTAAAATAATTTTAAAAATTACAAATTTTATTATTTTATATTTTA
>JAQFZO010002874.1:0-11054 GCA_034695885.1 Geophilus flavus | reverse complement strand
AAAAATATCGGATTTTGTAAACGCAGCTGTGCTGCTAGGCTCATCTTCGAGGTCCCCTGCAATTTCCTTCTCTTTTTCACTCCACCCATCAACTTAAGACATATTAATTTGAAAATTGGTTAAGGAAGAAAAATTATTTGTATGAAAAAATGGGAGAGAGAAGAAGAAAAAAAAATAGCCAAAATGGCTACCCAAACATTACTGAAAATCAAAGAGCAGATGTTGGGTTTGACGGAAAGATGATGGGTTAGTGTCTTATGAATCCCAAGATGGAATGAATCCCCATGACTAATTTACTCGGCTACTTTGAGCCAGCCGTGTTTTTTTGATTCGACTTCTGAATAATAGATTATTGACATGACAGGAGGTTGGTCGATCCAAGTATGAGCTTGAAAATCTTTTTTTTTTCTTTCTTATAAACGATCGTACAATGCATTTCAACTTTTGTTTTGAGCTTTTGACAGGTTAGAGAAGTCAGAACGAAACAAAAGGATTTTTTTTTTACTTAGTGGAATTAAAGGGAAATCAAAGTCTCGGGTGTTTGCACTTTGCGAAAGCAAAACAAAGTGTAAATTGGCTCGTTCCTTTTAAAAGATTGACACGAGAGATAAATGAAGCATGACCGACACCTTGTGTAAAGAAGCCCAGAGGTACCGTACTATCACACCGAGAGAGGGGGATCGTCGGGGCTGGGCCACACGTGTCAGATTTGATTGAGGTTCCAGTACGAGATGGATTATCAGAAAATGAAATTTCATCTTTCATGATTGACTGTCATTCGTCACAATGCTCATCAGTTAAATCTTGTGCGAATTAAGTTAAATCGTGAAACTACAGAATCAATCTCAGGTGGTCGCTGTTTCTTGCCGCCTTTCGAATTAGTTGGTCGTCAGTATAGTATAATTGAAGAAAAGTGGCGTTGTATGTTTATATTTATTTTCCCACTCACTCTTGTTTTGGAATTGCCCCGCCGTTAGATATGTAGCGAGGGCCTCAATCTAGTAGGGTTTTGAGTGACAAGTAAATTATAACTGCTGTATAAGCATCCGGTGATATAACACAATACAAACATCGGGCCTCGAATACTAATCAGCCGAGAGTTTCATTCAAATCCACTGCATTTCTCGCCATAATCGGTTCGTAGCCCTGAGTTATGGGGGCAGATGCGAGCGAAGCAAAAAGTCGTTCCCGTGTTCGCAGTTTACTACGAGTTTGATTTTCTTCTCCGATAAGAATAACGAGTGAGAAAATTGGCAACGAAATCAGTGCGGTCGGTCGGTCGGTCGGTCGGTCAAACACCGACTATCGGTTCGGTGGAAATCTTTTGGGGGCAAATGAGTTTTTTTATTTGGGTGAAATGGTGGAAAAAGTGTGTAGGAAAATGAATCACGAGTCGGAGACCGTAGTTACTCGTAATGACTGTGATTAGGTCGTGAAAAATTAATAGACAGGATCTTTGAGTGCTCTTTCATTAAATGCACAACTGCAATTACTTATCAAAACAAAATGGTGGGTATCGAATGCGACTTGGCATCGTGTCGGATTTCGTCTTCTCCGTCCACACATTTGACGGCGAACAGGCTAGGAAAAGGTACCGACAAACGAGGGTCTTAAATCTCACACGCATTAAAATAACGCCGTGTTTACCCTCGCGTGCTGTCAAACCTTCAAAGTATTTGCTAATAACCCCGAGGTATTTGGGAATTTGGCAAAAAAAAAAAAAACGAAGGGAGTCTGGGTCGTGAGCGACTGAGGCACTTGCAGTCCATAGTCCAAGAAGTTGTTCAGAAATTTAAAATTTTAAAATACGGTACGGTAGCTAAATCGAACACCGTAAAAAATTGTCTCTACATGAACTTCTTTTACACTCCAAATAAAAAAAACTAGGCATTTCACTCCAATATGGGAGTATTTCGGTGTGTCCCACAGCTAACTCCAAATTTGTATAGTATGTAAACTTCTTAATGGTGGTTAACTACAGTACCATAAGGAGTTATTTACTAAACACCTCACGAGTGTATCCTCCTAACTATGATGAAAGACTAAACAAATTAATTCCTTGAGATACAAGTGTTTTAAAACTTGTCTTAAAAAAACTTGTAGTATCTCAAAGAATAAGTTTGTTTAGTGAATAACTCCTTCAGTTGATCATTGCCATTAAGGAGTTTATACAATACACTACAAATTTGGAGTTAGCTATGAGACACACGAAATACTCCCATATTGGAGTGAAATCCTTAGTTTATTTTTTGTGTGTAGGTTTAAATGTGCAGATTTGGGTGTGAATGGATAATTTACACCTCAGAAGAGTTAGAAAGTGTTTCTTACACCTTATACTGGTGTTTAAAAGCACCTTTAAAGACTACATTTGCATTTATAATGATGCAAATGGTGTATTTCACACACAAAAGGAGTTTAAACAGGAACTACAATTTACATCTATTTACACCTTTTATATTTTTCACATGGAAATATTACGTCTTGATGTAGAGTAATATAATCTCTTATGGGAAATTGGCACAGAACAAAGAACGAGAGGTCGCGAGGCATCTTTCCCTGACGAACTCTTAAAACTGACAACTACAACAGCAACTGCAAGAATATTGGCAAATTGGCCACATTCAAATACCGACTAAACAAATTTTGGCCTTATGCTCGCGAGTGCACTCTAAGAAATTTTTACTGTATGGTTTTTGAATTACGATTTAACAATTCAGCCTTTTTTGAAACTTAAGGGAGATAGATACTGCTATGATAATCGTAAGCATATACTTAACCATTGACTGATCAAGTTCCTAGATTTAACCGTGGTTAAGTTGCTACGGTATCGGTTCATTATAAGTCTTAGATCAGTTGGTTTTTAATCATAACTCGCTACCATACCTCAATTTTTCACTTACCGTAACCACGTCGAACTCGGTTGCTACTGCGATTGGCCATTCAATGCTGAAAAACAAAACTATGTAAAGAAAAACAAAAACAAAAATATGAGTTACAACTTATTGGGAGAAATCAGATTGTAGTTACGTAACTGAATCAAATTGTAAAATAAATCATCAGAATTATAAAACACGATAATAACACCTCCGAGAAAACAGGAATTTAAAAAGTATTTAACGTAACACCCGATCGGAAAAATAAAGACTTTTTAAAAAAATTAAGACGTCGATCATCGCCGTCGAAGTGAAGTGAATTTGAGGGTTTGGCGAAGGGTTTGTGTGTACAGCGTAAACAGGGGGCTCGTAAAACGATATCCGGGAGAAAGAATTTCCCACAACTGTCAAAAAAAAACGCTAGATATACTTTTATCGTATAAAAATTGAAACAGAAGCTGGCTCTCTGGCTCGCTCGTGAGATGAGGTCGTGGGTCAAACATCGGCTGCCGAGTAATTGTAACCTGCCACGTGGAATTTAAGAGAAAAGTCGACTTTGCAAGCAGCAGCAGCAAAAGTCTTAATTAGATACGACGAGGGAAAACAACAACAAGTCTGGTTTTCTATTCTTTCTTTTTCTTTAAAAATGTGGGCAGCACGATGAACGCGGAGGTCGTCTGTCTGACAAGTGTGTTGACATCGACGCGAGTTGCAAATACGAATTCATCTCGGGATAAATGAGTAATGCCCCCACTACATATTTCAGCAATTATTTACATGGCCTCCATGGTGTCTCTTTGCTACTAACAAGCTCCATAAATCTCAGCTCCTGACTCCAAAGGTCAGAGGCGAGCTGCTCCTTTTGACATTGCAACATGCCCATCAGCTCATGATGGATTCAAAAACGTGCAAAAGAATTAATCATACCTAATAGATTATCTACTGTATCTCCAATTTCTAATGTAAATAATCGACAGCAGCAACCACTCCTTCCTTCCTTCCTTTTTATAACTTACCTACTATTCCACCTAAATCGCATTAATTGCCACTTCATTTCATTTGCATTTTAAAAGCCGTGCTGGCAAATATGTAAAACTAATGAAATTATTATTAAGTATTATAGTTAATACAACTAAAAACTGAGATATTATGTACATACATTAAAACTCGGTTCTCTCTCAGTCAACTAAACTAACTTATTTTGTATTAAGGAGTTGCGGGGTGATCGGTCCCATTCTCCATGCTTGCCACTTGGGGAAAGGGATTAAATGTATAACTCTAGCTCACACGGGGAATAAAATATCAGGAGACCAACAAGGGTAGAAACAAAACTAACAACTATTTCTTAGCACCCGGCATCGGGATCGTGCTTCAACCCCCTTTTGCGCGGTTTTATTCGTCAAACAGCAGGGTAGGGTATACAGGATGGAAAATGGCGCCGCTGCCGCAGAAGTGTAAATTTGATGAGCATCAAGTAGCCAACTAGTCTCGCAAAAGTTAGATGTTTCGTTTTCAATTTGCCAGCCATGTGTCATGTCTCATCTATCGAACCCCCCTGTAATTGAGTAGCAATTTGTCTCAAGTGCCAGATGCTTTCTTAAAACCACAAAATAAGGAAACTGTCTGATCATCATGAGAAAAGTATAAAGTATGAGAACTAGGGGTTCCTTTCCTTCCTATCTACCTACCTACCTACCCCACGTTGGATATTAAATATTGTAATAGGTACACGCCATTTATAAAAACAAAAATTTAAAAATTAAAAAAAAAAAAATCTTTCCCGTCTCGATTTTTTTTCCCTTTTTTTTTTTGCTCAAAGATTGAAATTCTAGTGGAACCCGAATTTACTACATATACGAGAACCATTTTTACGAAGCAGGAGGTCCAAGTGAGAAATCTGCTGTCACCAGTTTATAATTTTGATAAATGGCGGAACTCTCTTTGAAACGAAATGAGTTTAAGTTTAGTTTAGTTTAGTTTCTTTTTACTACGACTTTTTTTTATTTAATTTTAAAGCCACTCCTCACTTTGCATACAATATGGTGATCGGACGTCGGATAAAGAATATAAGACCTTGAGTAAAACTTTTGTTTTGTATACCGGTATTTATAAAATGTTTGATGGTCGTGAGTATAGAGTGAGTAGAGGGAGTTGTTAAAGTGGCGAATCGTTTGAAACTCGGTCAATTTGTTATTGGAAATCGTTTGAATTTTTATAGGCGAGTCAGTACAATAGCAGGAAGGTGAATTTGCCTTCCATCAAATATTCAAACAGGTTCCTTGACTTTCCTGTTTTCTCGGGGTCGAATGTCAAACAGCTGTCGAGCCACCTGACTGACTGACTCGACTTGTCGCATCCGAAACGGAGGCTGCTGCTGCTGCTGCTGCTGCTGCTGCCATCATATCTTATCTTTGTCTTAAACTAATTACGACCGACTCGAATTACCATTTATAATTAATTCTCTATATTTCGATTTATTCTTCATTTATTTACTGATTTTTGATTTTCTATTTCTTTTGCAGAGACGCCGATCGATGAAAATCGAACGGATAGAAAAATAAAAAAAAAGGTGAGTCAACAAAAATGGATCCGAAATAATGGCAAACACGTCTCCGTATCCACGACGACGGAGGTCCGTACTACGTCCGTCCGTCCGTCAGTCATTTGGTGAGACCCCACCCACCACCCACACCCCCGGCAACACGCAAGCGCGGGGGTCACCCAAACTCCACCTCCCGCCCTCCAATTGGCCCTGGCACGGCCGATCCATCCGAGCACGACGTCATTGCGAGTGGAGGAGAAATTGATTGATGTCGCTATAGAGACGCGGCCGGCGCCTTTCACACAGCGAGTAAGAGTGAAACAATGAACTTCCGGTGCAGATGAGCCGATTGCGTTGCATGGTTTGTTCCATTTTGCAACGCGGTCTAAAAACCAAAAGTATTGAACCCATTTAAAGACGGTTAGGAAACGATGCATTGTATTGCGCCAATTAAAGAGAGAAATTTATTTTATTTTATTTATTTATTTTTATAAGAAAGAAAAAGAGAGAAAAAAAAAATTATTATCTCGCAACCCCTTCTCCATCCCATCAATTTTATGACGTCATAAAAGACACATTTCGGTAGACACATCCACCACACAATTTTTTTTTATGGGCCATCATAAAAATATTTATGTATTTAAATACCAAAGAGAAGAGAAAAAAAAGAAAAAAATAGTTGATAGGTAACAGTCGGGTCCATTTTGTAAATATATTGGATGAATTTATTTATCCAGCACTCGCTTTGTTTATTATTCATGCAATTATGCGAAATTACCTTCACTTGCCTCTCTCTCTCTCTCTCTCTCGTCCTCATGCATTTTTGATCAACTTTTGCCCATTTTAATTGTCTTATCAGATGAAACTGTTGCATTGTTGACGTTTTAATTCGAGAGTCAGTAGAAAAATATAGAAATCGAGGGCGAGAAAAATTTCTCTTCTCTTCTGTGACGTCACCAGAGATATTCAAAATCTTATCTCATCAATCGGTGGGTTAAGATTAAGAAATACATTATCGAGTCACGGTCGACTAAAAATGTGTCTCTTTCTTCTTAATAATGGATCCCGTCGTTTAAATTTTAAAAAACACTTGCCACATATGTTTTTTTGATCGGTTTGTGTAAATGTAATAATTTCACATGTAATAAATTTTATAAATGTTGTAATCCATCTCGATGATCATTCATTCCAATTAATCGTGTGTCAAAATAAAAAAGCCAGTTTCCTCTCGACTCAAAGAAAAGTAAAAAAAAAATCTTTTTTCTTTGATCAATTTTTTTTTGAAATTATTAAAAAATTTGAAATTCTGACGGTGTGAAATCTCGAATATAGAAATACGGTACCTACGATATTTTTTTAAAAAAACTTTAAGCCTAACGGGGCTGTCGGGGAGGTGTAGAGACTCGCATAGCCCGAAGCATGGAGCTTGTGCGCATGCGTTTGTCGTCGGAACCGCACAAACTCGAGTGGCGCCGTCGAGAACAGGTCCATTTGGCCCCGGTGAGACCCGAGTGTGGTTTGGACTTTTTAGCTGGTACCCGTACGACCCTTTGGTACCTTGAAAAAAAAATAAGAAAGAAAAAAAAATTCAATAGGGATTTTTATTTTTTTTAAATTTCAATATTCCAATTTTTGTTGCAAAACTGCAAAAAAGTGAGGAAAAGAAGAAGAAAACATCGAATGCAAATCAGTTGCCAAATGGGTTAAAAACGCCAAAGTACGTGAAAACCAACAAACGGGTCAAAGTGCAATGTCGAGTCGATCGACACGGACTAAATTATAGATATAGAGAAGAATTTCGACCGTGCCGACTTTGATCTTTCGAATTTCGAGCGTCGTCGTCGTCGTCGCTGTCCATCGCAAAAGGTGAGTTACAATTAATTTTTATTTGACATAATCATCAATTTTTGCTCTTATAGTTTTTTGCGCGTAAAACATTTAGTAAAACTCACCTTTACGTGAGAATGAAGAATTGAATTTGGTTGGTGTTGCATTTGGCGCGTGGTGGTCGGTTGGAAGTTCTTCCTACAGAAGAAAACGGGGGTAAAAAAAAACGTTCGTTCGTTCGTTCATTTTAATCCGTCGCTCGTCGTTCGTCGTTTGATGATAATTTGGGTATAAATGTGTAGCAATAATAAAATTAAACCTTGTTTCTATCTGTTTTTGCACAAGGTCGTGAGCTCTGATTCATTTGAGACGTGATCTTAATGTCAAGTGAAATTTTCTGAGAAAAATTTTCTCCAGAATCTTTTGTTTGCGTTTAGCTCGGAGCATGAGTCGAGAAGTATCCATTATGCTAAACAGATATATCTGCATTCAATTCGTACACGTTTTTCGGTTCAAGGAATCCCGATTTCTAGTTTGGAATAATTTTTCACTTTTCGAGACTCCCTCGCGCGTTCCTCCCGTCTCTGCTGGGCGACTCCGACGCCGAACCGAACCTTGCCGTGGCGTGTGGCGTCCGTTTCATTTCCTCGCGGTCACCAAACTGAATAGAAAAAATTTAAAACTAAATTATTTTTTTTTCTCTTTTACAAATCTCGTAAAATCGCATCACCGGAAACGTGCAATTGATATCCGATCACATTGTTCCAACTTCCGGTTGCGTGGTTTTAGATTTAGGGTTTAAAAAAACGATCGGGGAATTTTAGATTTTTTATATTTTTTTTATCATGTTTCTGGTTTTGAATGACGGCATCTTTCGATTTGATGTTTGTTTTCTATTTTTTTTTTTAAAGACTAAATTAAGTGTAATTTATGAATGAAATAAAAAATGGATGAAACGGAATAGATTCAGCTCACCGTCAAGAGAGCAGACAGTTTTTGATGATTACCTGGGGATTGGGTGGAAAGATTTGATTGCGTTCCCTCGAATCGAGCGGACAGAGAGCAACAAACCCTTTCGAGACACAATACCAACGATAAGAAAGTGTCGAAAATTCTATTTTTACTTTTCATCCATTCTTAATCCCATTAACCAGTCCCAAAAAAAAATCATACCGTAAAAAAAAAATCAAATTAGGCCTAATCTACATAAACAGTCATTTTATGCCTAAATAAATCTCCATTACCATTTTTTTCCAATGAATTACAAATAATCCTCATACATTTCTATTTTTCTGGTCCTTCACCTTTGAATTTTCCCCGAATTTTTTTTTCTTTTTTATTCTTATAAATTTATTTTTTATAATTTTTTTTTATACTTTAAAAAATTCTATTGTTGAGAATTATGTCAAAATAAATTTAATTATCGTATCATAAAAACTAGTATTGTTTAAATAAAAAAAAGAGCCTCGAGGTGTTCAGAAAAGTGCTCAAAGGGATGAAGGAGCAAAAAAAATGGAGAAAATTGTCGGTTGGATGTTTAATTCATAGTTTATTCAATCAAGGTTGTGGTTGCACTCGATAAAGTAACCCGATGAAATGAAAAGATACTGTAGTGAAGAAAGAAAGAAAAAAAAAACTCGTTTGTGTTTGTTAAATATACGAAATTGAATTTGGAAATAGAATTCGCATGGGTTTGAGAGTTTTTAGGCTTATTCGAGGAGGTTTGCGCGGAATAATGAAGATGAATTATAAGAAAATGGTGCATGAAAAGTCATAAAGTGAGTCGAATTAAATGGGAAAAAGACAGGTGAGTGCGCTTTGGGAGTATACTAACTACAGTAACTGTAAGTCAAATTGATTAAATTCCTATTTCGTAGCTAGCAGCGTTTTATGCATTCATTTGTGTAAACAAATAAAAAAAAGATTAACACGCCGTTTACTGTTGACAGAGCCGTGTGCGAGAGTTGTAAAAATGTAAATCCATAGACGGACAAGTTGTGTTTATCGATATTCATATTGGAATACGACAGCGACAGCGACAGCGCACATTCACGATCAGTGTTTTTCTAGGAAACTGCGACTAATTGATTCGTATTTTATAATTCCTTACGAAACACAATGGCGAGTTATCCCGAGATTAACATAGAAAACAAATACCATGATCCCTTAATTAGGCGATTGAGCCAGCCCTAAATCTAGGATTTTCTTCGGTACTTATGTCCTAATTGTTTTTTTTTAATTTTTTGTAAGGGATAAAAGTGTTTTGTTGTTTTTGTAAGGTGGTACGATGTTTTTTTGTTTTTTGTTTATTCATTTATTTATTAAGGGGTCGTCAATCGATTATCGTATATATCGGTTTATTATTTTTGTTCTCACACTCGCATCTTAATGAGGTTATGTACCTGTAAAAATAAAAATTGAAAAAAAAAAATTTGTAATAAAACTGTGAGTCCCCTAATTAAGAAACATTAATTAGCACAAATTTAATTAGATATAAAAATTGAAGCGAGTGTCTCATCAATCCAACACCTGCGAGTTTAATTACGCTTTTAGTTAGCGTACCCCCATTTAAACTCAACAGTAATGGGTACCACTTTATCGCATTTTCTTTTTTTTTTTTAATTGAATGAATAAAAAATTTAAATTTTAAATTTACGTTCTCTCTCTAGAGAGAGAGAGAGAAAGAAAGGCGTCCCGACTCCTTAAACGTTTGAGGAAATTTTGGGTCTCGAATTTCGAAAGACATCTGCTTTTTTGCCCGACACCTGCTTAAGATACGCCATCGGTGGAATTCAAAGGTGTAAAACGGGTCTTTTATCATTTTCCAGGTTTTTTTGGATGAAAAATGTGAAATTTTGACATTTCAGTGACATTTTTAGTGGTCAAAATCGATTTGTCCTTTTCCCCTCTTTGTGTTTGTTTATTTTTATTTTCGATGTTGATATTCGGGTGTCGGGTTCGTTTCGAGTGTTGTGTGTACACATCGCGTGACTATTTCTAAGTGGATACAAAATTATTTTCACACTTTTTTTTTTTTATCTCGGACTTCACCCATTTAGCAGCTGTTAGGGCACGAAAGACGTCGAGTAAAAAACGGCGACTCGACACGCAAACTTGCTGCGATTTCCAGTTTCGAGGCTTATGGGAAATGAGAAAATTTTAAAAAAATGAAGTCAGTCGACGTCAGTCGTCTGGTTTTTATCCCGTTTGCAGATTCCCTCCCTCCCGCTCGATTAGAAAAATGACAATCGACTTAATTCGTAATTCAGTTCACATAACGACAGGCAGGTGGCTGTTTGAGTGACCACCTTTTATATGATAAAGAGAGTAAACATGTTGCGAATATTAACCGTTTTGCGTATTAACTTAAGAGAGAAAGAGAGACAGGGAGACAGGTGAGTCGGGTCGTTTTCGTTCGGATCGTCACGGCGCCGTAATGCACGTCGTCGCTGTTTATGATGATAATAAAAGCGAGAGAGAGAGACAATCGCAAGGTCAATGACAGGTGCCGAAACTTGGTTTTGTTTTAATTTTTGTTAAGTTTTTTGTTGTTGTTGTTGTTGATGATGGATGGGCCGATGGGTTTTGAAATTGGGGGATGTAATAAAGATGGAGATTATAATAAGTGATTGTATAATAAAGTGATATCCATCTTTTTTTTTACGAATGACAGTTACAAGTCGAGTGATTTCCTGCAATTAACGTTGTAATTTGTTAGGTCTGAGAATAGGTTTGGGTTTGTGCTCGGAATATTAAATCGATAAACACCTTTTTTGAAAAAAAAAAAAAAAAAAAAAAAAAAATTTACTTGG